>JADBJO010004804.1:168618-178618 GCA_016801955.1 Conus betulinus | reverse complement strand
ATAGCGGATTGAAAACAGATGCAGCACAAAGAATGCCTGATCACAGTGTACTTTCACGACTATTGTAAAAAATAAAAAAGCAAAGAAACAAACAACAAAAAAAGGCATGCCCTTAAAAAACACTTCTCATCTGTCTCGATTACGTTGCAATGGAGAACACATGCTTGGATGTCTATCAACAGTATTAGGCGTACATGTTTTTAGTCATTTAAATCCTTGTTTAGTTTAATGCGTTTGTTTAATATAGGCCCGTGAATCCAAAGAGTTGAATTCTAGAATGGTGGGCATCCAAATTTCGACCAGATATTTTTCTAACAATATTAGATCAGATGTACAGGAAACTGAAAGACAACCACAAGAGGTCCCAAGAAATAAACAAGAAAAACAGAAATCAGAGAACATTCAAGAAAAGATATACAGCAAATAATAAAACCAGCACCAACCTTGATCTTCAACAGGGCGGTACGCCACGTACACGATGTGACGAGGTGAGAAAGAAGAGTGCATCTGTAGAAACCCCACGTCTGATGGAAGCGGCTCAACACATGACAGATATACCATCTGATCTGTTGTGGCATGCGATAAAGCGCCACCTACCAACGTGGCATGCGATAAAGCGCCACCTACCAACGTGGAATACAATAAAAGCGCCACCTACCTACGTGACATGTATTGCAGCGCCACCTATCGAAACACCCCAAAGGCTTTGTATAATCAGATGTTTTCTAGTGTACATTCATGAATGTCCTAGGTGGCAGAGTCTCAGTAAGTGTCAAAGCGAACACTGATGCACAACAACCGCGGCTGGTGTGTTTAGCCATGAATGAATGTTTCAGTTCTAACAAAATAAATGTCAAGCCACATGAATGCTATCCTGTTCAAGTTTAATGATGGTTTAATTTTACGCAGAATTTGGTATGGGAGATTCTTCTCTCCTTCGTTCGCCATCCTGTTAGATGAGCAGCCCGGTGTCCTCGATGAAGGCTGCCGTCCACCGCAGCTCCTCCAGGGTGCCGTACAACTTGGCTTCCACTGCTGTCGGTGTTGGCCAGTACTTCCTTCTGGATGCTGCATGCGTTGTACGTATGGGAGATAAAAGATATAATAAATACACACACACAGACCAGTTGGTAATAGTGTACTATCTTGTGCAGTACCCACACTGGAATGGAGTCTCTGTGCTGACGAAACACACCGATCAGGGCTGTCCCAGACGCAGGAACATAGACACGGGGGATATGTGGGTGAAGCGAGAGAGGCAAGGATTCACTACTACAAATAATGATGAGCACAACTTCTATAGCGCCCATCCTAGGAATGCAGGCTGCAGGGCGCTTTACAAGTTTTAACAAATCAATATCTGAAATGTACACAGGACACACACACACACACACACACACACACACACACACACACACACACACATACATACATACACACACACACACACACGGGCGCGCGCGCACACACTCACACTGGGACAAAGTGTCGCATACAAAAACAGATACATTATTTAACACAGTGAACAGCTCATTTGTACACGAGCAAAGTGTGCAAATGACATGTACTAATTAAGCAATATTTCAGATGGTATCTGCAACTTGCGTATAAACAGATAAGTTTCAAGTGCAGACTTGAAAGTCGGGAAGGAGGGGTATGACGTAGATGGAACGGTAGGGAATTCCAGACTATTGCCGCAGAACGACAAAATGCTCTAGAACCGTGCTGCTTTCCGGATTTACAATGGAATTCGAAGAATGAAGGGAACATGTTGGAATATACTGCACTTACTTGTCCGATGAAATGGTGTATAGAACTGTTCCATAAGACTAATGATATATTTTGTTGACTGATGTTTTGATAGATGACCATTGGGATCGTTTTGGTGTTTAAGGTTTCGGCCTCCTTTTGAAAACACATGGATCAGCTGAGTCTGAAGTTGTTATATACTGAAAAGCAAACATAAAAACAAAACAAACAAACCACCACCACCACCACCACCACCAACAACAAAACAATAACAACAACAACGACAAAATTAACAACAAAACGATTTCCCACCGTTGCTGGTTTGAAATGTCTTAAATCATAAAGGTCAAGCCTCTCGTTTTAAGGTCTGTCAACGTCCGTTCTTACATCCATGGTTGACTTATTTGCTTTAACACGGAATGGTCAGTTTATCTGTTTGATCGGCCTGAGCAATGACTGACGACAAGAATGACCCCAAGCACAGTGCTTGCTGTGTGTATGTTGTCTGGCTGTCGCCGGATCAGTGATTTCTTCCCCCAGCCTTCACCTTGTCCTTCCACCCCTCCTCCCAGACAGTCTTCGGTTATGCCCGCTGAATTGTTTCGTGATTGTCATCCAGCTTACATTCCTAACTTAATCCCCCCCCCCCCCCCCCCTCTCTGTCTCTCTCTCTCTCATCCCCGCTCGTCCTGTCAGATGTGAGGAGGTACCTATCCTACGTCTGCAGATTGTCACCTGTCCATTAACTAAACACTTACTTACGTTATGGGCGAGAGCTGCTATGGGGTCTTATGACCACCATTGGGTTGCTTCTTATTTATCTAGACATAAATCCCGTCCTCCGCGTGCGTATAATTAGAATATTCTACTTAATATACGGCAGTGGCCTGCTCCGTGTTTTTTTCTGAGTGTTGGGGCTCGATCTCGTCCTCGGTTCTATTCTGTTGTACCTTTTCAATCTGAAAAGAGCACAACATTCGCTCTTGCTGTCTCTAGAGCAGCAGCATTTTCTTTTCGTCTGAACTGTCAAACAAGTGGTTAGGTTGGTATCTCCAACTTTAGGCCTCCTCTCTTAGCATTTCAACACACAAACGAAAGAACAGTACACATTATAGCGGAGCTTTCGTGCGGAGCTTTCGTGAAACGCGTGCGCGCGCGCGCGCGTGTGTGTGTAGTGTGCATGCGTGCGTGTGTGTGTGTGTATGTGTGCGTGTGCGTGCGTGCGTGCGTGTGTGTGGGTGTGTGTGTGTGTGTGTGTGTGTGTGTGTGTGTGTGTGTGTGTGTGTGTGTTGTGTGTGTGTGTGTTGCGTGGTCGTGCGTGCTGCGTGCGGTGGTGTGTATGTATGAATGTGTGTGTCTTGGGTGTATGCACGCGTGCGCGTGCGTGTCTGACGCGTGCATACGTTCACGCATGTGTATATGCGCGCGCGCGTGTGTGTCTGTATGTGCGTGTGTATGTGTGCGTATGTGTGTGTACATGTGTGTGTGTGTGTAATGTATGGATGCATGCATATGTGTGTGTGTGTGTGTGTGTGTGTGTGTGTGTGTGCGTGTGTGCGCGCGCGTGTAAATACATGGATGCATGCATATGTGTGTGTGTGTGTGTGTGTGTGTGTGTGTGTGTGTGTAGTGTACGCGCGCGTGTGTAATACATGGATGCATGCATATGTGTGTGTGTGGTGTGTGTGTGTGTGTGTGTGTGTGTGTGTGTATGTGTGTGGTGTGTGCGCGCGCGCGCGCGCGCGCGTGTGTGTGTGTGTGTGTGTGTTGCTAAAGCAAAGGTTTGAACCAATTCATTGCTATAGAAACGACATAGCCATGTGCAGTCAGAACACGATAGGTGCTTGTCAAAACAATGCGATTCTGGTTGTGTGTGTGTGTGTGTGTGTGTGTGTGTGTGTGTGTGTGTGTGTGTTTTAAGGTAAGGTAATGTTGCTTATAGCCCAGCCGACCGCAACGGGCCACATCAGGGCTGTCACCACGTTAAAATCAACTCACAAGTCACCAACACACACACACACACACACACACACACACACACACACACAACAAACTTTCACACATCTCTTTAAAATACATCTTCTAAAATGCACCAGAAACTTCTTTAAAAATCTGTCTTCCGTAAAATCTTAAATCAGATGAAAAATGTTAATCTATTTTAGAAACTCAAAGATCACGTCAGCTGGAACATCTCTGAACAGGGTTTTCATAGACTCTGTTGTAACGTGTTTATGTCTCACATCGTGTGTGTGTGTGTGGGTGTGTGTGTGTGTGTGTGTACGTGCGTGCGTGCTCGCATTAGCGCGCGCGCGCTTGGTTTCTCTTTGTTTGCTCTCATGTGTGAATAGTTAGAATGGAGTTGTTTTGAATCAACTTTGCCGTAGTGTTTAAATGATACTAGTTGGTTTCGTGGCTCAACAGTTACAGACATGCGAATCGTCTGGTATGCTGTAGTAGTCTCGCTTGTTTTTTCAGCTGCGTACAGTTCGAGCCAAGCTGGCAATGAAGACCAGCCATGCAGCAGAATGACTGTGGGCTGTTAGTTTTAGAAGACTGTGACCTTTGAACCACTACATGATATTGTTTTAGAATGTGAACCTGACACCAAGTAATGATACGCGAGTTGTTTTTTTTTTTTTTTTTTAAAGCTTTTCTCATACGCTTCGATGCACAGAGAAGAAAAGAGGGAGGATGTTGAGACACAAGTTGAAGACCAAACTACCCGTTTGGTCTTAACGTGTGGGATTAGTTGATTTCACATGAACAATCTGCCCTGGGAACTTCCCCCAGACATCATTATTTACCATACAACAATGAGGCGGGTGGGGGGGATTAATGACGTAAAAAAAAACCTACATTACGTCAACTAGTTTTGACTCCGACTTCCATGGTCAGATGAAGAAGGTTTGCAAAAACCGAAACCGCTTGTGAAAAATGCTCTGGGGCGGTTTTTTTTAATAACGAAACGATACACATAGAAACACGTACACATATATATATATATAGAGAGAGAGAGAAGGATGAACAATTTCAAAATGGGGCAAAACAAGCACAGACTAACAATGCTTCCATCATTATAATGACTTGGCCAAGACTTTTTTTTTTTATTTTAGGGGCGGTGGTGTTAGATAAAGAGAGTTGGAACATAATATTAAGAAAATACAGTATGAGTATGATAACCTTTCCCTAGCTGCATGAGAGAACCATACTAAACCTCTCTCGAAGGCAGTTCATCTTTATACTAGTTTATACTTTATACTAAACCTCTCTCGAAGGCAGACCCATTAACCTTCTCTGCTTCAAGGCCTTTCGTCCACTAGATCGGACTTCGTCAAGAAAACATTGTCGATTGTATCAGTTTTCTTGGCGTCAAATAGAGACACACAACAGTCCATAATTCTGTGGTGTTTTCCCCCCACCAAGGGTTCGAAAAAGAATCCAACGGCACCCCTAAAGCAGCCAAAGAAGGGTAGCAAATGAAACGAAATGAAAGTGTCGAGAGGAAAAAGTTGCTGAAAAACTAAAAACGTTATGCAAACAGTATAAAATGTAGGGGACAATCTTTGAGCCTATGCTTTAAGATCCATTCACGGACGCAAGGGAGATCAAAAGATATGGTACAGTCTGAGTGGTCAGCTCTGCTGTTCAACAACTCAAACATTGTCAACAGCTAAGAACTGTGCAGATTTGTGAAGAACAACCTTTCCTTACCTTATACATACATACATGCATACATACATACATACATACATGCATGCACACAACACAAACATTCACACTACGACACGCACATAATCCCACATAAAAGAACAAACACACTTACCTGCTCACACTTACACACGCACACGCGCACGCTAGCACGCGCGCGCACACACGCACACACACACACACACACACACACACACACACACACACACACGCACGCACACACACACACACACACACACACACACACACACACACACACACACACACACACACACACACACGCGCGCGCGCGCGCGCGCGCGCGAGTCTTAAAATGGAAAGATTTCATCAGTTTTTAAGTGCAAACAACTGACAGGAAGTGTAAAACGAGTCATCGACTACTTCAGTAAACTGCCAATGCATGGTGGAAGGGGATGGGGGTGGGGGGGGGGGGTGGGGGTGGATGAAACAGACTAGAAGACAGAACACGGTTAAAAAAGAGAAGGAAGTCATACATGAGACCAGGAGATGTGGGTAGTGAGTAATGAACTCTCTCTCTCTCTCTCTCTCTCTCTCTCTCTCTCTCTCTCTCTCTCTCTCTTCTCTCTCTCTCTCTCTCTCTCTCAAGAATTAAGCCGTTTCACACGTTCAAAACCTCGTTATCAAACATTACATTTACATTGTCTCCAAATGACAAATTTATTTCAAAAGCACCAGGGATCTAAGTACCACGTTTTCCGTCTATGACAAATCAATGGCTCTCATTTCTAGACAAATAAGATAATTGAGGACATAGTGGGCAACCTTGTTACACACCTCTAGTACACCTGTACCAATCAGAATAACTGCATTTGTCACGTACACAAGCCAATACATTATTGTATGTACCTCTTAGGGTTTTAGAGAATTCATCTTTCACACCCAAGGTAAATCCCCGTTTACCGAATCGAATGAGTTTTTTTTTAAAATGAAGAAAAAACATTTCTTAAGAATTCAAAAACAAAAACAAAACAAAAAAAAATACCCCCCCCCCCCCCCCCCCCCCCCCCCCCCCCCCCCCCCCCCCCCCCCCCCACCCCCCCCCCACACACAGACACTTGAACAATTGCAGACGAGGTGAAAATAGTGATGGTGGTTTTGTAACCAGCTCTAAAACCTGTATGTTCTACTATATTCTGGTGTCCTTACTCTGCCCATTTAGTAGACCTATATGCGTATATACTTTATGGACAATACCTCCTAACTCTCTGCCACGTGCTAAAGCTGGTTGATTTACGTCTCCTTTTCTGTGTGGCAGTGCCATGATTCGCATTTGTGGCGGGTGCAAAGTCTGATTTACACCAATTTTGTGGGGAAATCTCTCTAAAAAAAAAACAAACAAACCAAGCGGTCTATTACAGTAGCGAACGAGGAAAGAAAATCTGAAACATCAAAATTTAAAGACAAATTGCTACCGATTTCGTCAGGCCATTCACTTTTTTTTTTTTTTTTCAAATCCAGCTTGGACTTTTATCTGTACCGACAAGAACCTTCCGCCTGGACATGAACAGTTAAACACTGCACCCGGGGTACTGTCATGAGTATCTTCTGTAATATCGATTTCCTCAGTCTCTCCTACACGATTCGTATCATGAAGTACACTGGAAGAAATGTTCATGCCACTGTGCTGGAGCGGTTGCATTACAAATGGCTGATTTTTCTGTTTACTGCTCTCTGATTGTTTGTCAAAATAATTTAGAATCATCGAAGGACTGCTTCAGTTTTGCTAGTTTCGATCCGATTTTTTTTTTTTTTTTTTTTTTTTTTTTTACATTTAATAAATAACGTTTGTTTTCTTTTTCTTCTTCTGAACATGAATTTCTTTCTTTTCATATCAAAATATCTTTGATCGTTTAAAATCTACCCAAGAAATGGTTGACCTTTCTCTTTCTTCCAATCATAGTCTTCTTCAAACAAGTTGCTTTTTCTTTTTCCCTGTTCATACTGCTCTGATCATACGCATCGCAGCACTGACTTGTGATCTTGTAGACTTACAATACAACTTCTATTGCCTATAGTGAGCTCTTTATGAGCATTTTGTACGCATTGATTAAAATGTACATTTTTCATCACGAAGCGTACAGTCTTCAGATCATATATTGCAATTTTCTAAGTATCAGTTTCAATGACACAGTCTTCAATGATGTACTTTTCTGCACAGACATTCTTCCATTTAAAGCCAACATTTTAATGCTATGGATAAACTATTATATCACTGATACATATATTATGAGTGTTGAGAACATGTCTTCTGAAACAATCACATTATCTAACACGTTACAGCCATGTGATAAAATGTAACGAAACTCATTGTTACCATCACTACGAGACAAACATCTGTTTATTTCCTTTCTAATCTTCCAAACACAACGTGTTCATCGATGACTTCGTGGTCAGAATTGGAACACCAATTCACCGTTGGTTCAACGTTGGATCGCTCCCACGCAGTTTCGGCACTGGAGTCACCAAATATCATTGCAAGAAAATCATGATGTTGCATGAAACGTAAAATACTCTCCTCCAGGTTGATGAGTGCATCTTTGATTTCTATTTGGTTATGCAAATGTTCGTTTTCTGGAACTACATAACAAACAGTTGGGGGAAAAAAAGTTTTTCCTGATTGAAACCTGATTTGCTTACTCCTACAGTAGCAGCATTATAACACTTTTAACCCAAACAGATCACACACAAATTAATCTAACGACTTCATTGCTAACAGAAAAAAAAACAGCCTGAATTTTTTTTTTACCATGTCGCGACAATTTTTTACCTGGAGAACTTCTTTAAATCACAGTAACACCTCCCCCCCCCCCCCCCCCCCCCCCCCCCCCCCCCTTAAGTCCAAATCTTTGCCAAGTCATTACTGCGATTACAGAGGGGTTGTTGGCCTGCGCTTGTTTTTCCCCCCACTATTAGATTGATCGTCTTTGTATTTGTCTGACTTTTTTCAAGTTTAAAAGGTTGTGCCAGTCTTGAATAAAAGTTACTCTGTGTTAGGTTTTCTTATGGGAGCAAGAGTTACCCTACTTGTTTATTGTTTACTGTTCCCTGCCTCATTTCATTTTCAATTTCGTTTCAGTTAAACCGAGGTTACTTGTATTTGTTTCTGTCTTTGTTTGTGTTTGTATTTTGATCTCCCTTGCATCTTTGGGTGGATCCTCAGGCATAGGCTCAAAGATTGTCCCCTACATTTTATACTGTTTGCATAATGCCTTTAGTTTTTCAGCAACTTTTTTTTCTTCCCCACACACTTTCGTTTGGTTTGATTTACTACCCTTCACTGCCTGCTTTGGGGGTGCTGTTGGATTCTTTTTGAACCGTTTTGTGGTGACAACACCACAGTATTATGGACAACTGTGGTGTGTCTCTCTATTTGACGCCAGGGAGCACAGACACACAACTAGCCGTATCTCACCGATGAGTCCTATCCAGCGGACAAAAAGCCTAGGACCAGGCAATGCAAACAGATAGGCCTAGGAGCAGGCAATACAAACAGATCTGCCTTCGAGAGGGATTATGATGGTTTCCTCATGCAGCTAATGAAGAGTTTTTATATTTATAATATATTTTTCTTAATTTCGTGTTCCCATTTCTTCATTTTCAGCTCCGCTCTCCCTTAAGTCCAAATTTTTGCCATGTCATTACTGTGATGACAGAAGAGTTGTTGGCCTGCGCTTGTTTTTTTTCCCCCCACTATTAGATTGAACGTCTTCGCATTTGCTTGACTTATTCAAGTTTGTAAGGCTGTGCCAGTCTTGAATAAAAGTTACTCTGTCTTATGTTTTTTCATATGGGAGCAAGTTACTCTACTTTTTCTTAAAATCGTTTTGTATCCCGCCATTAAGGCAGCCATACTCTAACTCCAACTTCAGGGAAGGTGCATGCAATGTGCAACGTGTCATCCATACCAGCGGCCAAACTGACCTTCTCTTCCGAAAGATGATGATGGGATTTTACGTGTATGCAAGATGTTCCGCGTGCGTTCACACACGGAACATCGGTTTATAGTCTGATTCGAAGGACTGTATGGAAAATGGAGTTAGAGACAAATGTTATCGCCGACGGAAGAATCCTCTAGTACTGGAAAGGCCCAGCGGAGATTCAAACATGCAACCTTGGTTGCAAACATTGTGGAGCAAAGCGACCTCTGGTGGTGGATATTTCACATCCACTCACAGATTACTGTTTTGAAGGCTTTTCGTTTTGAGTGTTACAGGTTTTTTTTGTTGTTGTTGCTAGGGAAACCTTCCCACTGTAAATCGCTGGACACACTGAGAGCTACTTAGTTCCAAAAACACAAAAACAGAACTTTACCAATCAAAACTGATTAACAGCATTTAAAGAAACTGAGCCAGTCTTTCTAGTTTTAATATGATTTTTACCAGCTTACAAGAAATCGTCGCATAACTGAAACATTGTTTTGAATCAGAACACACACACACACACACACACACACTCTCTCTCTCTCTCTCTCTCTCTACATGCATGTATATATATATATATATATATATGTGCGAGGAGAGAG
>JADBJO010004804.1:156118-161118 GCA_016801955.1 Conus betulinus | reverse complement strand
GGTCGACGGATTCATAAATGACGTTTGTTTTACCGTAACAGTGAAGGGATATGCAGTGTGTGTGCATGGACCGTATGTTTTGTGGCTTGGAATTAAGATGTTTGTGAGGCTGTGGTATAACCATGTACTGACTGAGGCTGGATGTATAACCATGTTACTGACCTTGCTGACGGATGTTTGAGTCGAATCAGTCTGAACACATATTGCTGATAAGAGTCGAACAGTCGAACAGCTTATGGGTGTACATGGATTGGGAAAGGGGAGAGAAGAGGGAGGAAGGGTGGGGTGGGGGTGGGGAATAAAAGAAGCATTGCTCTGCGTGCAAATTAGACGCCGAGCCACACTGATATGGTATATGCCTAGAATGAAATTTAAACGTTTCAATCATTCACGACTTGGAAAAACAAAACAAACCAACCAACAAACAAAAAACTGTTGTGGAGGAAGGTGGTATGGTAGGGGTGGGTTAGTGAAGGTGTAAAAAAAATATCTTCCAAGCGGATGAGATTTAATACGATAAGCAGCCAAAATTGCCAGACTCCATCCATTCTCATAACTGGGATTGAAAACACAAGACCTAGTCAGCGAAAGGTTAAAGGACTTGTATATATTACCATGAAGAGGCTGAAAGTGAGTTCTTGTACTAGCACATACAGTCATGTTCCATTCTCTGATGATCTTTGACTCCCGTGTATTGGATGTACATGTGGGTCACATAGAATTGATGTTTCTGGATATCAGTATATGTGGGCACTTAGCGCGCGCGCGTTGTGTATGTGTGTGTGTGTGTGTGTGTGTGTGTGTGTGTGTGTGTGTGTGTGTGTGTGCGCGTGTGTGTGCCTGTGTGTGTGTATGTATGTATGTATGTATGTGTGAGTGTGTGTGTGTTTGTGCGCGCGTGCGCGCGCGCGCGCGCGTGTGTGTGTGTATATATATAACCTCTATGTATATCACTCTGTGATATTTGTGTTACATGTTCAATATATGAACAGTCAATGTATGTGTGTTTGTACCTAGGTCTTCAGGGTTTGTTTGTGTTATATTCATTATTATACAGTCTGTGCGTGTATGTGTGTGTGCGCGCGCACGTGCGGGCGCGCGCGCGTGTGTGTGTGTGTGGTATGAGTGTGTATGCGTGTGTGTGTGCGTGCGTGTGTGCGTGCGTATATGTGCGTGCGTGCGTGTGAGTGCGTGGTGTGTGCGTGTGTGTGTGTGTGTGTGTGTGTGTGTGTGTGTGTGTGTGCGCGCGCGCGCGTGGTGTGTGTATGTGTGTGTGTGTGTGTGTGTGTGTGTGTGTGTGTGTGTGTTGTTGTTTGTTGTTGTTGTTGTTATTGTTGTTGTTGATGATAGTAACAGTGATTTTTGTTGTCATGGATTCACTCTTAAAGTGTCAGGTGCAGGTAGTCTATATACAGGGGAAAAAAAATCCGTCCTTCGTACACAAACACACTCGCACACTGACGCGCATGCTCACGCACTCTCTCTTGATCTCTCGCTCATTCACACACACACACACACACACACACACACACACACACACACACACACACACACACACACACACACACACACTCAGCGGAACTTTGTACAAGGCAACTGAGTGTTAGGCAGACAATAAGCCGCACCAAGATCGATCTGCTTGCCTGTGCCCTTTGACGTGAGATGTGTGGAACACGGGGCAACATGGGACAAAAAAAGAATGTTGACTCATTGCTGTAAGCGACTTTATTACACCTGTTACATGGTATCACTCCCAACAAAAGTTTACATGTAGTCACATGATCAATATCAAACACGTCAGACTTCTGGTTTCTGTTCTAATATTGTTTTATATCCCATTTTGCCCCATGCACGTCATGACTTCTGAGAGCCATTGTCTTAAATTTTCTTAAATGCATCATTTAAAAAGGAATGAAACTCAAAACAAAGGAAAAAAAAAAAAAAACTGACCAGATTACTGTCCTCAAATCAGTTTCCTATAAACTGAGACAAAAAAAAGGGATTTGAAACTAAAACGGTCATGGAAATAAAACTCTACTGGAGAAATTCTGTCCAAATATAGTAAATATAAACAAGAAAAAAAAAAACTTCCATCAACGTCGCCAGTCTATTAAACTGGAACAATAAATAATACATCAACAAATATTTATGAATTTATAACAGAAACAGCCCTCAAATTGGGGATTAAAAATTTTTTTTTTAATGCAATGCTTTAAAAGGAACGTAACTCAAAACAGGAAAAGATAAACAAAACCAACTACTGTCCACAAATCAGTTTCTCTCAACTGCGACATGAAAATAAACTAAACTAAATGACTGTTGGAAACAAAATCTACAGGAGGAATTCTGTCAACATGTTCAAATGATGCCCAGGGGAGAAAGGCTATCAGAAGAATTTTCGCTTTACAGACAGAAATCGCAGACATAAGCACCACCTTCTCATAGTTTGCACAGTTTTCATGCCACCACTTCAGGCAAGCATCACACCTTTTTATCCAGGGCTCAGATGGAGGATCCACAAATTTTTCATCACAGAAAATGCAGAGGAACTGCGAAGGCGCTTGCCCTTCTTTTTCCTTTGTTCCCTTTTTCTTTCTCTGTGAATTTTTTTTTTTTTTTTTTTAGCAGTCGTAGCTTTAGTTACGGAACTCTTCCTTTTTCAGTTTGCTTCAGTTTGGCAGCTTTGAACGGGCTGCTTGTGATAGCATTTGCTGCTTGTGGCTTTCTTTTTGATGGCTGAATACGACGAATTTTAGGGAGGGGAGACAGCTGTTCCCATGAGGTTCCTGACTGAGGTTGAGAGGTGGATCCTGATGGTTGAGGTTGAGTGGTGGATCCTGATGGTTGAGGTGAGTGGTGGATCCTGATGGTTGAGGTTGAGTGGTGGATCCTGACGGTGAGGTTGAGTGGTGGATCTGATGATGGTTGAGGTTGAGTGGTGGATCCTGACGGTTGAGTGGTGGATTGAGTGAGTGGAGAGGTGATGGTCCTGAGGGTGAGTGGTGGATTCTGATGGTTGAGGTGAGTGGTGGATCCTGACGGTTGAGTGGTGGATCCTGATGGTTGAGGTTGAGAGGTGGATCCTGATAGTTGAGTGGTGGATTCTGATGGTTGAGGTTGAGTGGTGGATCCTGATGGTTGAGGTTGAGAGGTGGATTCTGATGGTTGAGTGGTGGATCCTGATGTGAGGTTGAGAGGGTGGATCCTGATGGTTGAGGTTGAGTGGTGGATCCTGATGGTTGAGTGGTGGATCCTGATGGTTGAGGTTGAGAGGTGGATCTGATGGTTGAGTGGTGGATCCTGATGGTTGAGGGTGAGTGGTAGTTCTGATGGTTGAGGTTGAGAAGTAGATCCTGATGGTTGAGATTGAGTGGTAGATCCTGATGGTTGAGGCTGAGAGATGATCCTGACGGTTGAGGTTGAGTGGTGGATCTTGTTGGTTGAGGTTGAGTGGTGGATCCTGATGGTTGAGGTTGAGTGGTGGATCCTGATGGTTGCGGATTCTCCCTCTCTGTCACTTCTGCTGGAGCAAAGTCAATTTCAGAAAAAAAAAATGTCTGGCCTTATTGGCCAGATAACAGTCACAGCAAATCCCATCACAGCCTTCTCCGTGGTACATGCTTTTTGGTAAGCGTTGCCAAAGATTTCACCAAATTTGTACTGAGTGAATCTTTTTCCTGGGTTTGTCAGCGTGAAGCGATGGCATTCATCATTGTACTCAACTTTGAGGCCATAAAGAAAGTTCGGTCCAGTGGTTGCATCTTGTGGCTTGAGTGAGGAGGCAGGGAGAGCATGATGATGTTGTTTTCTCGGGCCTTGTCGATGGCGACAATAGAACAGTGGCTGACATGATTGTCCAATACCAGAGCACTTTGTCGGATTCTGTTGGCTTTGCAAACTTGATGAAATGGTCGAGCCACTGAGGGAAAAGATCTTCTGTCATCCATCCCTTATCAGATGAGAATGCCACTGAACCAGCTGGGGCAGACTTTGATAACACATCGATCATCTTCTTGCGCTTGAAAATCATTGCTGGAGGAACATGGTTTGTTCCATCTGCATTGAAACAGCAAACGACTGTTGTAGTTTGCCCTTTTTTTTTCCCAGAAGATGCGATCCCAACTTGTTTTGTTCCTTTCTGAGATAACACTCTCACTCCTTTGGTCGGCACACTGGACATCCCTGTTTCATCTACATTGTAGATTCTGTCAGGTGTAAACTTGTGTTTCTCCATTTCCTGTTGCAGAAGGGTGTAAAATCTGTTCACTTGAACCTGGTTGAATCCAGTCATTCTGTTGAGGCATGTCTGTTCTGCTGTTCTGACAGACAGTTGAGGATTGCGCTTTAAAACGCCAGCAAGCCATCCCTCACCAGCCATCTGCTTTTCCTTAAAAAAAAGGTGGGGAATACCATTTCTTTCAGCATACTCATACGCAAGCCTTCGGACATGTAAGCACAAAAGTCCATACATCATGATTTGAGCCTTGATCAAGTGCTTAGCAAACTTGGTTTCTTCTTCTGCACTGAAGACTGGTTTTAGAGGACCTTTCTGTCCTTTTCCTGCAAGTCTTCTCTGAAGAGTGCTTTTTGGTATGCAGTGTGCCTCAGCTGCTTCACGAATGGACATGCCATCTTTGACGGATCGCACAGCCAGTTCCATGTTTTCATTTGTCCATTTGAACCTGCCTGATTTGGACTTGTAATTCCGGACCATGGCCTTCTTCAAGCTTCGTTTGGGTGCTGTGTGGAAAAAAAAAAAAAAGTAATTTTATTACATGAAAATCACATTGCAGCTTATTTTTTTACAGCCATTTTACTAATGTTTTAATTTAATTTCTGGTGGACGACCAACTGTCAAACAAAGGGGCCTAGGCTTTGGTCTGATGCTGTAGCCAGAGGGATGGGTTGGCCTTTGAGGACCTTCCCCAACGTAAGCTGTGTCTTCAAAATTCCACGAGCTGAAAGAGTGGCTATATCCATGGGCAAGGCATTTCCACGTC
>JADBJO010004804.1:151118-153618 GCA_016801955.1 Conus betulinus | reverse complement strand
CACAATATCCCCCACATCAAGGTGCACAATATCCTCCACATCAAGGTGCACAATATCATCCACATCCAGGTGCACAACATCATCCACATCAAGGTGCACAATATATCCCCACATCAAGGTGCACAATATCCTCCACATCAAGGTGCACAATATGCTCCACATCAAGGTGCACAATATCATCCACATCAAGGTGCACGATATCATCCACATCAAGGTGCACAATATCCTCCACATCAAGGTGCACAATATCATCCACATCAAGGTGCACACAATATCCTCCACATCAAGGTGCACAATATCCTCCACATCAAGGTGCACAATATCCTCCACATCAAGGTGCACAATATCCCCCCACATCAAGGTGCACAATATCCCCCACATCAAGGTGCACAATATCATCCACATTAAGGTGCACAATATCATCCACATCAAGGTGCACAACATCATCCACATCAAGGTGCACAATATCCCCCACATCAAGGTGCACAATATCATCCACATCAAGGTGCACAATATCATCCACATCAAGGTGCACAGCATCATCAACATCAAGGTGCACAATATCCTCCACATCAAGGTGTACAAATATCCCACACATCAAGGTGCACAATATCCTCCACATCAAGGTGCACAATACCCTCCATATCAAGGTGCACAACATCATCCACATCAAGGTGCACAATATCCCCCACATCAAGGTGCACAGCATCATACACATCAAGGTGCACGGCAACATACACATCAAGGTGCACAATATCCAAGAATTTTATGGGAAATGACAGACTCCCATGAAACACTGTTTTCAGGTCCAGTGGTCTCCGTGGGGGTCCTGGGTGGAGTTGCAAACCTTACCAGCCAAAACGGTGGATCAGACTGGAAGGAGAAGCTCTGGCAACGTCTTTCATTTAAACCAGATGTGTTTCTGCTGCCCCAGTTCCCCCCCCCCCCCCCCCCCCCCCCCCCCCCCCCCCCCCCCCCCCCCCCCCCCCCCCCCCCCCCCGCCCCAGGGAAATAGGATTCCATATCCCTTGAATCCCGAGGGTTAGTGGCGTGCATAAGCCACAAACCCTGACCTTGCATGCATGATTATAGGTTGAAATGGTTAGTCACAGGTTGGTTAGGTCTTGTGGGTATTGTCAGCAGTGTGTTCTATGAACGTGCCCTGTCTCAGCAAAGCACAGCTTAGAATACAGCTTACACTAGACGACAGGCTGAAAGTGTCGCATTTGTTTGCACACTTTGTGATTTTCATCCTTCGTCGGGGGGTACCTTCATGTCAGGAGTAATATAGATGATGGGGGCCTATCCAACAGTCAATTCGTTGCGTGGAATGGTTATCTGCTTGAGGGGTTGTCTCTTTGATGGTAAAGCCTTGTACGGACAAGCTGTATGGAAAGCCTCTTTCGGGGACAAGGCAGTTCGCAAGTCCATGCGTGCTTCTCCTCTTTTATGCCATTTCATGCCCCTCCCCCCTCCTCCCCTCCCCCCCCCCCCTTTCCCCTTCAGTCCTTTTTGTCTGGTGTCCTCTTTACGCTTAGTTTTTGCTCTTTGTTTCAAGGATGACTTTCTGGATATGTTCAGATCTACGAGAGAGAGAGAGAGAGAGAGAGAGAGAGAGAGAGAGAGAGAGAGAGAGAGAGAGAGAGAGAGAGAGAGAGAGAGAGAGAGAGAGAGAGAGAATTTTAACCTATAAACATTCAAAGATGAAAAACATCCAAATTTTTTTGTGGCTTACTACTTCAACGTCTGTTTCCTAAAGGTAATGGCACAGGCAGCTGGAAACAATCCAGTTGGATCGAGTCGAGAGGGAACGTTATTGAACTTTATAAAGCTTAAATTTCAACTTAGAACAGATGCCCGGTGGCGACGTGGGCAAGACATCCATGTGAAAAGACAACACCTTCAGACACCCACCCTTATATACGATGCAGGTTCAAAATCCGGCAGCGCTAGGAAATAACAGAAAGGTGTCTGGATGCAGTCTGGTTCTCGAAGAGTGTAGGGGGTCAGGACTGAACCACCCTACCCCTCTCCTTTTTTTTTTTTTGTCCCCCATCTTCTGTGCCACATCAGTGTCATTGAAACGCCACTCATTCCGAACAGCCACAGCCGGGCCTAGCCCACTGCAGCCTCTGCACACCGGCAATCAACAGACCAGTCAATGTCAAGCTATCATGAGGCAACCCATCGGAAGAGACACATCACAGCTGCAGAGTCACTTCGGTGGTGTTCAGTGGTTCCTGTCCTGATCCAACATACGCAGGACACCACCTACTAAGCCCCATACTGACAACAATAATTGCTTAGTCGCGGAGCCGGCGTGAGTGAGCTTTTCTTCCGGAGCCTTGTGGACTCCGACGGAACCAAACCAAGGCCATAGGCGCGGAGAGGACATCGAAAATGAGGTCACCATGAGATTAGGGCATGAATGGCCACAAAATTTGAGACTTTTTTTTTTTTTTTTGCTGATCGATGAGAATGAGGATGATGAAGATGATGC
>JADBJO010004804.1:143618-146118 GCA_016801955.1 Conus betulinus | reverse complement strand
CACACCTGACCAGTTCTACAAGACCCATTAATGTTTGTAGTAAGCGGGCACTTCCTCACACCTGACCAG
Source organism: Conus betulinus (assembly GCA_016801955.1). Taxonomy (NCBI): domain Eukaryota; kingdom Metazoa; phylum Mollusca; class Gastropoda; order Neogastropoda; family Conidae; genus Conus; species Conus betulinus. The sequence goes on along the minus strand of JADBJO010004804.1, from coordinate 146,049 downwards.
TTCTACACGGCCCATTAATGTTTGTAGTAAGCAGGCACTTCCTCACACCAGACCAGTTCTACACGACCCATTAATGTTTTGTAGTAAGCAGGCACTTCCTAGCACCTGACCAGTTCTTCACGACCCATTAATGTTTGTAGTAACTAAGCACTTCCTCACACCTGACCAGTTCTACACGACCCATAAATGTTGTAGTAAGTAGGCACGGCACTTCCTCACACCTGACCAGTTCTAAACGACCCATTGATGTTTGCAGTAAGTAGGCACTTCCTCACACTGGACCAGTTCTACACGACCCCATTAATGTTTGTAGTAACTACGCATTTCCTCACACCCGACAAGAAACGTGGGGCGAGCAAGGAGGAGGGAATGAAATCAGGAATAAAAGTGAAGTGTGAGATGGCAGTCAAGAAACAACGTGGCAAACACAGCCCAATAGTTCGCAGACATTGTTGGAGCTCTGGGAAAATGGAGTAAAGGATGGGGGGAAGAAATAACTGTTCAGGTGAGACTGTCAGACGACATACAGGAAGCGCCGGCCATGGGGTGCTTCTCTTCGTTACTGTAAGGCCGATCAAAAAGACAAATTGATTATTCCATGTAAAGGAACTGCGCCAACCACAGACAGATCTTACACGATAGGAGTAACATTTATGTTCAGAGAAATTTCAAACCAGTACAGGCAGGCAATCGTTTTTTTTTTTTTTTTTTTTTACGGTAAGTAATAACTTTAGTGTCTGCTGATCCATAGCTTTCAAAAGGAGACCAAAACCTCCTTTAAACACAAAACCATCCCAATGGTCACTTGTCAATATTGGTCAACAAATCACACACCGTTTCCTGCAACAGTCTTATACACTATTTCATCAGACAAGTAAGTGTTGTAAATCTTTTTCTCTCTCTGCCTTTACCCATATACCCCAGTGTTTATGCCTGTGTCTCGGAAAGCCCTGAGCGATGTGTTTCTACAGCATAAAGACTCCATTTAGGTGTGTGTACTGCGCAATATAGTAGAGTACCATTAATTGGTGTCTACGTGAATATTGATCTACATCTTTTATCTCCCATATAAGATTCGGCATAAAAAAATCGTCATTCTTCTCGAACTGGATGATATTCGTATGGCTTGACATTTTGTCACCATTGCAACATTATCTTAGGCTTAACATCAGCCATGGTTGTTGTACGTCAGTGTTTGCTTTGACGATCAATTAATACCTGCCCTAGGCCATTCATGAGTGTGTAATAGAAACCATCTGGTGCGTTTTGGATATTTAGAGGGCTGATCATACGAAACATTACAGGTGTTTTGACAGGTGGCGCTGGATCACATGCCACGTTGGTAGGTGGCGTTGCGTCACATGCCACGTTGGCGAGTGGCACCCCAGTACGTACCAGGACAGATCAGATGGGTATATCTGTCATGTGTGTTGAGCCGCTTCTGTCAGTCTCTTCAACAACTCATCTCATCGTTTGTGTGGCATAGCCCCTGTGGAAAGGTAAGGTTGATGATGATTGAAGTTGCTTGCTATCAGTCTTTTCTTAAATGCTCTCTGAATTCTTTTTCTTATTGTTTGTTCCATGTGGCCTGTGGTGTTTGTCTTTCAGTTTCTTGTACTCCTAATCTCAAATTGCTTTAGTAATATTCTTGTTGAATTTGGCTTCCCACGACTTCTTGATGTACGAGCCTATCGGGAAAAAAATGCACTGAACTAACCACGGATTAAATGACTAAATACATGTAAGCCTGCTACTGTTTATGAACATTCAAGCATATGTTTTCCATTGCAGTGGAATAGAGACAGATGAGAAGTGTTAAGCGATTCTGTGAAGCCAGTTTTTTTTTATTATTTCTATTTTTACACAATAGTGGTGGAAGTGCACTGTGTGCAAGCGACACAATTCGTTTTGCTTACTTCGAGCAATATGCTGATCTGTATCCGTGTTCCCAAATTCCAAAGATACGGTTTTGAAACCAAGCACGCTGAATTGTTTTTCTCATCCCCACAGCTTTATCTCACTTAAAATAATATCGAACAAATAAAATGGTTGACTGCAGATGGATTTAATCCTTTTTGACTATGCAGTTAGCCGGCATGCTCAACTCAGCACCATCAACGTCTACCGAGAGCGTATAGAGTTCGGATGTTTTTCCCCGTACATACCGTCCACATACAGTACTCCACCATTCAGATCTGTTCACAAAATGCCACCCCACCTGTCACTGGTAGTATAATCAGAGTCCAGAGAGACACGGAAAGCCGTTGTTGATGATTTGCTTTTCTTCTGACAAATTTCATGTATCGGGTTTAAATTTATCTATACAAAAGACCTGATATGATCCCACAACCATGAACAGTGCGTGCACACAGAGAAAAACAGGCATATCTTGGCGGCAGGTCTCGTTTCCCATGACATTTTCTGACAGACT
>JADBJO010004804.1:138618-141118 GCA_016801955.1 Conus betulinus | reverse complement strand
AGTGTTAATACTATTCTAGCCAAACATAAATCTAAGTCACACTGACCTCAATCCCTTCGTTCATTTTACAACCATCTTTTTCAAGTCACACAGACGACCAGTTTGCTTTACATAAACAACGAACCATTCTGGGCTTACAAACCCCCCCCCCCCCCCCCCCCAACTCTCTGTAAATTTCAGTCACCAACATGATACAATCTGTCCATGAGGACAAACATCTCATCAAATTTCCAGTTTGTTCATTTTCTTCTTTTCTGTTATTATCATTATTATTATCATAATAATTTTTTTTTGGGCGCCACTAAGCACTATTATCAATCCACCATAATCCTACCGTCACTTATACATCATACCATTCTACAAAACAAGCTACAAACCCCATCGTTTCACCCCCCCCCCCCCCCCACCCTCACTATTTCATCTCCCTCGATCCCCTCCTGCGTGGCAACGTTCCGTCCGGCGGCCATTTTGATCGTGCGCCGAATATGAGAAAATATGTTAAGTGGTTTCCCGTTCTTCGTTTTCACTGTCTTACATGTTACTTGTTTTTGCCCGAAGAAGACCCGAGGGGTCGAAATGCATTGTGTCATGTTCTGTACGTTGTTTGTCTATGTCCTTGGCGGTTACTGACCCATCTCTTTCTAAATTTCCGAATCAAAATTTCTCTCAACAGCAGACATTCCAAAGTATCTGAAGGGCTGTAAGGGGCTGCGACAGGCTAGGTCCCAAGTAACAGGTCCAGCGTACAGTGTGCTCGCCCTAGAAAGACAAGGCACGGTCTTAGTTATCTAAATTCGTAACTGACTTGACGATCGATCATAGGACCCACAACCTACCTATCAGATGTGTGAACGGGGTAGAATTTGGAAATGATTCTAATTGCGATCAAAACGAGAATAAACGACCGAAATTCGAGATCGCGATAAAAAGGCTTGTACTGAAAGTTATCGAATATGTTCACAGATTCTGTAAAGTTAGTATCGATAATATGAGCCTACAAAAAAAAGTAGCTGAGATTCTGTAATCCTAACCTTAGTTATCGATAATATACGAGCCTAAAAAAAAAAAGTAGCTGAGAGTTTAACATTTCTCTCCTATACTCTCTCCGTCCTCTCTCTTCACCTCTTAACCTCTACTCACTTTCACCCCCCCCCCCCCCCCCTCCCCCGTCTCTGTCTGTCTGTCTGTCTGTCTGTCTCTTTTGGTGGAGTGAACGGAGGTCTTGCACAGGCAGGTCGTATTTCACATCTTCCGTAGTATTTCACGAAGATGTAAGAATTGTAGCAGTATACCAGCATAGTACTTTGCAGGTAGCTGAGTCGAGGACCATGCCAATGGCTCTTTTTATTTTTTGTTTATGGCCATTTGTGGTTGTTTTGAGCCGATATTTCAAGCCTTAATGTCGAAGCGGGCCAGGGCGAAAGCAGCAATGCGCATCGTCATGTTGACACCGCGCTGTCGCGCGGACGGTGTCACTCTGGGCTTGCTCCTCACCCTGATGTTTTGGGGCGGGCTGTTGTTGAGATGTGGTGACGTGGAGCAGAACCCCGGACCTCTGAGATCAGACAGTAAGCAGCCCAGGACCTCCAGCAGCAGTGGACGCAGGACCAGCGCGGGGAAGACTGGTGGTGCAGCAGGCAGCAGGCAGTCGGCCTCCTTCCCTGTTCCTTCTCAGGATCCCCCTACTCTGATGGACGTGATGGCCAGACTGGACTCCATGGACAGCAACATGAACAGTAAGTTGGACAATGTGGAGCACAGTGTTAGTGAACTCAGAGACCAGTTTGTGGACCTCCAGGGAGAGACCTGGGGGGACTGAGGGAGGAGTTGGATTATCTCCACCAAAAGAACCAGGAGCTGATGAAGACGACTAATGCTGATCTTATCGATAAAATTGATGCGCTTGAAAAAAAAAAAGACTGGCGATTTAGAAGGGAGATCGAAACGCAATAATTTAATCCTCCATGGTTTAAAAAGACGTGCGGACGAAACGATTGAAGACTGTGAGAACACTGCTAAAGAGTTGATTACTGACCGTTAGAAAATAACAAAAGATATTGAATTTGACCGTGTCCATCGCCTGAATGGTAAACCCGACTCTCCTGTAATTGTCCGATGTTGCTTTTATAAGGATAGAGTTCGAATTCTGAAGGGAAATAGAAAACTGAAAGGGAGTGATGTATTTATTGGAGAGGACTTTCCGTCAAGTGTTCGTGACGTAAGACGAAAGTTGACACCACATTTGAAAGCTGCCAGAAGTAACGGACAGAGGTGTGTCATGGTCTATGCCTATCTTATTATTGATGGGCAGAAGTTTTATCTGGATGGTAATGATGATAACTGCAAAATTCAAAAAATAATGATCTGGCCGGCCCATTTCTCCCCGTAAAAAGCCTGCATGCGATTCTGGTACAAATGGGAGGGAGTATAAAGTTAAACTGTCACCGGAACAATGTCTATTTGTCGATGTCGCACGTGAGAACTTACCCGGTCAGAGTGA
>JADBJO010004804.1:133618-136118 GCA_016801955.1 Conus betulinus | reverse complement strand
CATTTTTCAGACCCTGCCATAGATATACAGTATAAAACTCATTCACTTGATTATGGTCAATGTTCAGAAGGCTGTCATATGAATAATTTTGGAAAAGCATTATTAAACATGTGCACTGCTTTGAGTTTGAATATTTTAAATGGAGTGTGTAATGGTGACCTTGAAGGTCACCACACATGCATTTCTGAAACAGGTAGTAGTGTTACTGATTATTTTATTTTGTCGAATGATCTGTTCTCTGTCGTGTGTGATTCCTGTGAACTTTGTGTTGCTGAACGTATTGACTCGGACCACATGCCTGTTGTATTTTCTGTTGTTTTTCCTAGCGTAAATATGGTTGAAGATAACACTGTTAACAATCAGATCATTGAAAAGTTTGTGTGGAACAGTGATAATAGCCAATTATTCAAGATAATTTGTTGTCAGAAACTGCTAGTATAAGATTTAATATAGGTATGACTTTGATTGATGTTGACATAAACAGAGCGTTGGATGAGTTTAATGAATTTATGAAACGATGTGCGAAATGTATGAAAAAAACGTATTTATGTTAATAAAAGTGACAAAAGTGATGACTGGTTCGACCAGAAATGTAAAGCAAGTAAAAGAAATGTCCGAAAATTGCTACGACATTGTAACAGACGTCAAGCAGACAATACAGCCTGCTCTAAATATACAAAAGCAAGACGTGAATATAAAAAAACTGGTTGAAAAGAAAAGAAAATCTCTTTAATAAGGTGCTATTGGATAGACTTGAGAGATCCATATGTAATCAAAGAGAGTTCTGGGATAATGTACATAAACTGTCGTTTAAAAGAAAACAACCAAGAAATAGCATTAATGTTGAGACCTGGTTTAATCATTTTAAATCATTATTAGAAAAAGAAACATTGGATTGTAGTACGAACGAAAGCTTTGGTGAGTATGATGATGTTAATGGTTTCATGAATCATCCAATTTCGGTGGAAGAAGTGCTTTACGCTTTCAGAAAGCTGAAAAGTCGCAAAGCAGCTGGACCTGATGGTATTATTAGTGAATTATACAAGAATTCTTGTGATCATGTGCTCCAGTTCTTAAAATTATTTAACACACTGTTTTATAATGGTATCTTTCCTCGGGATTGGAGTGAATCTATAGTTTTACCATTGTTTAAGAAAGGTGATGTGAATAATCCCAACAATTACAGAGGTATATCCCATAGTGATATTAGTAGTAAATTATATAGTACAATTATTAATGTTAGATTGCAGGAATGGGTAAATGAACATAGTATCACAGGAGAACATAAAGCTGGTTAAAAAAAAAGGGATATTCAACTATAGACAACATGTTTACTTTGTTAGCCTTGATACGAAAACAATTTTCATTTAATCGTAAACTGTATGTAGCATTTACAGATTTTGAGAAGGCATTTGAATATATAAATAGAAATTTGCTTTGGCAAATCTTGATAAAAAAGAATGGTGGTGTAAGAGATAAATTGTACAAGTGTCTTTAGGAGCATGTATGGTAACGTTGAATGTAGGTGTGGCTCTCAACTGACTGATTATGTACTACTGGTGTGAAACAGGGCGACGTGTGTGCAGCCCCATATTATTCTCATTGTTTATAAATGAATTGGCCTTTAAAGTATTGAATAATGGTAGGGATGGTGCCATGTTTTCTTATGATGCATTTGAGTTATTTATTCTTTTACTGGCAGGTGATATTGCTCTCTATTGTCTGAAACATTCATTGGCCTTCAGACCCAGCTTAATAACTTAAGCAAATTCTGCACTGGCACTTCAGTTGAACGTTAATATGGAAAAAAGTAACATCATGGTGTTTCGGAAAGGTGTTTTTTGGGTGCCAGAGAAAGATGGACTTATAATGGTGTTTAAATGCCTGTAGTAAACGTGTATAAATACTTAGGGGTTTTGTTTTCCACTCGTTTAAGCTTGACTGCTTCTTGCAAGGATCTTGCAAGCAGAGCAAAGAGGGGTCTGCTTGGCATCATGAAAAAAATATCGTGAATCAATAACAATTCCTTAACATTATTTGTTAAAATATTTGATTGTCATGTGCAACCTGTTGTACAGTATGGCTCGGAACTGTGGGGGCTCAACAGAGCTGCTTCATTTGCTGAATCGATGCACTTATCTCGTAAAGCATATAATATGTTGTTTGAATTAGATAAGAAAGGAAAGCAAAATTGGGTCTCGGATGTACACACATGTTTATACGAATATGGTTTTGGAGAAGTGTGGATGAATCAGGGCGTTGGCAATGTTAAGGGATTTATATGTGTTTTTCGTCAACGTCTAATTGATTGCAAAAATGGCATGATCATGTTCAAAACAGTGAAAGATTTAATATGTTTAGTGTGTTTTGTAATACACATCAAATAAAACACACCTTTTGTTGAATATGGATGGTCATTTGTAATATATAACAATGAGATTTAGGCTGGGGATTTCAGAGATAGCGGTTCATCTTATAGATACAGAGAACACAATAAAGC
>JADBJO010004804.1:113618-118618 GCA_016801955.1 Conus betulinus | reverse complement strand
TTGGTTCCGTCAAGGACACCAGTATCGGCGAGTCCATGGGGGTTTCGTTGGACGGACGTGGTGGCGCCCTCCGGAGTGAGAACTCACTCTCGCCAGCTCCGCGACTAAGCAATTAGTGTCGTCAGTAGGGGGCTTAGTAAGTGGTTGTCCTGCGTTTGTTGGATCAGAACAGGCGCCACTGAACACCACCGAAGTGACTCAGCAGTAGTGCAGTGTCTCCTCCGGTGGGTTGCCTCTTTGACGACTTGACATTGACCGCGCCCGTGTGGATTGACGGTGCCGGGGCTGCAGCGGGACCCACCGGGCTGTGGCTGTGGACGAGTGCTGGAATGAGCGGCGTGGATGCTCTGCCAATGAGGTGGCACAGAAGTTGGCACAGAAAGTTGGGACAGAAAAAATAAAGCCCCCTCTCCTCGGACTAGGACTCTCTTTTCTACAATGGTCCTTACCCCTTACAGCATTCAAGTAATTAACTGCCTAATTACTCAGCCAAGTAACCACGTAACCCTTCAGTCGCTCACATAAAGAAACAAATCGAACAAACAGGTAAAAACACTTGTTTGTAACAGGTAGCAACCCAGACACACAGAGGAGTAGTCAAACTAGCTTCACTGGCTGTATCTTAATCATTTGCACAGGCCGCCGTGCTGTTTCATCACTGTGACTTAATCCTATCTGTCTCGCCAGCAAACAAGGGCGATGTTTACAAGCTAGTTTGTCTAGTTTTCGAACACAAGGAAACCTGCAGGGCGCACGTTAAACTTTATCCACTAGTCACAATAAAAGACAGCAACGTCTGTAATCTATGTTTCTGGCACCGATTTGTTGATTACTCACAATAAAATCTGTGACAATACTGAATAAGTGTGTTTCTGATTTCATTCTTATTAAGCGCCAAAACACCTGTTTAGATACAAAGTTACCTGAATAATTGATTGTGGAAATTTGGTATATCACATTTCCAGTTAATAAGAAAGTGGAGTTTGTACAATAAAAAAAGAATGTAAGAACATAGAACTTTTAACTTCCATTTATTAAAGTTGTTTCACAGAGATAGTACTCTATCTGCCCTCGCTCTAGGTAAAACATAGCCAAGCCAACGGCAAAAAAACCATCAACACACTTTTACATTCGCAAACACCTGAATGATTAGAACCAGCGTCACAGCCTTCACCACACTCTGCTCAGTGAAAGAATGATCTCAGAGCCAGAACGCTGGGAGTATATAGGCCTTCATTCCACCCCCTTTGAATGAGATCTTTCGAGAAAGTCTTTTGTGGCCTGAGTCACAATAGAACGATACAAGCGTCTACAGTGTCTAAACTCTGGCTCCGGCGGGACTGCTCTTGACATTCTATTCCCCACAGCCCGACAACCAACGGGGCCGACCGCCATGTAAGTGGCTGCGTATGTAGAAGTACAGAAGAAACAGATCCTTCAGACTCTGTACCTAGAGCAAAATCCAGCATCCCACCTGAACATGTTTACCTGTCTAAAATCTCACACCTCAGCAAATACAACACCAACCCACGGCTCCACGGTCTCCCGGGGCTGTCCCCTCCTGCCTATACTCAGTCTTCCAGACCAAACCATCCAGACCAGCCATGGTCAAAGAGAGGCTCAAGACCTCCTCAGCAAAGGCGACCCATTACGATGTGGCTGAAGTCCAATGGCTGTCTCTCCAAAACCAGTCTGCCCAGACCAGCTGTGGGCATATATTGCTGAGTGACCAGCCTCTTAACTTTCCAAAACTGCCAGTACATTACCCCTCACTGCGATTCTATCCCACGTTTGAGGGTTTAACCACAACAACTCTCTGTTCTCAAAAGTTGGGCAGAATCGTACCCTCTACATAATGATGTCATACTTTTATCACAGAACGAGGAGGAGAAGGTAGGCAGTCACTCACAAAGTTCAGCTGTGATTCTAGGCTGCGATTCAAAAGCTCACAGATCCTGTGAGTCCCTCAAATGGTAATGTAACCGGTGAGGAAACGATTTCAAAGCCAGCGCTCAGGCCAGTCTCATAGCATAATGAAGATGCAGATCTCCTGTAGATCATTTGCTTGAAGGTGTCGGAATGGCAAGTGTAACAGTGCTACAAACAAGATACAGTTGTGTTCATTCTCTCTCTCTCTCTCTCTCCTCTCTCTCTCTCTCTCTCACACACACAACACACACACACACACACACACACACCACACACACACACACACACAAACACGTACACACACATGTGTATATATACACATATATGTATATATCTATATCTATCTATCTATTAATATCTATCTATCTATATATATATATATATATATATATATATATATATATATATACATATATACATATCCATACACACACACACACACACACACACACACACACACACACATATATATATATATATATATATATATATTCAAATTATAAACAAAGCATGCTCTTATGTCTTAGATTGAAGAAATAGCAGGGGGGGGGGGGGGGGGGGGGGGGGGGGGGGGCTGAGGGGGGATACGCATTCATTTCTGCACCAGTAGATAATTCTGCCTAACTAACAGTAGGTGCTTGAGTCGGTGAATGGGGGAGTAATAAACGCTTCACAAAATGAGCCTTCAGCAAGCTTATAGTCTCCAAGGGGGAGACAACTTCAGTGGGAGGAAACTCACTAACATAGAACTCCTGGTCAGATACCGGTATTTCAAAACCTGATTGTTTCTCCTCAGTGACCGCGGAAAGTGGTAACTTGACTCCTCTGCCTTTTCGGTTTTAAGAAGAGGAGTCAAGTTACCACTTTCCGTGGTCACTGAGGAGAAACAATCAGGTTTTGAAATACCGGTATCTGACCAGGAGTTATATGTTAGTGAGTTCCTCCCCATTGCAGATATGAATACTTATCTCCCTTATTTCTTCAATCTAAGACATAAGAGCTAGCTTGTTTATAACTGAATATTTTCTTGCAGTCATTGCAACACCAAGCACCTCTGTAAGTTGCTGGGAATAGTGCTCAGCGCTTATCTTTGGAATTTATTAGTTAATTGTAATTTAGTCCCTTGCAGATTCATTCCAAGAACTGGCCCTCACCGCTTGTGTCTTAAGAGGTTATCTTTTAATGTTTTCTACTTTTCACAAAAAAAAAACTGTAGCTTGTTTTGCTCTTTCATGATTTTCTTTTGCTTCTAGGTGGCATCTTTGTTTGTTTGTTTGGTTTTTTTTTGTTGAAAATTCAGCAAACATACTATGGTATTGAACACCAGCCTTTTTCTGTGATAGCATTCTTCTTAAAACCGAAAAGGCAGAAGGGTCAAGTTACCACTTTCCGCGGTCACTGAGGAGAAACAATCAGTTCTCAGAATACCGGTATCTGGCGAAGAGTTATATGTTAGTGAGTTTCCTCCTCATTTGGAGATTGTAAGCTTGCTGAAGGCTCATTTTGAGAAGCATCTATTATTCCCCCATTCACCCACTCAAGTATATACTGTTAGCTAGGCAGAATTATATTACCACTGCAGATATGTATGCATATCTCCCCGTATTTCTTCAATCTAAGACATAAAAGCAAGCTTTGTTTATAACTGAATATTTCTTGCAGTCATTGCAACACCAAGCTACTCTATAAATTGCTGGAATGGCGCTTGGTGAGGCTACGAGACGTAACGGCATTGGCATGGCGGTAGTGTTTTTGCAGTGGGCTCTGCAGTCACGAAGTATGGGCTGGTACACCTGTTTTTCGTTTATTTTATTCGTCTGTGTCTCAACTGAAGAAGACCTACGAGGTCGAAACGCGTTGTGTTTTGTCTTGTGACTCGTTTGTCCATGTTTCTCCGGGCGGTTCGCTAACATGTATGTAAGATTTGTTTAGATTTACGCCTGCAGTCGTTTCACTTTGCAACTGTTACACCCGTTTTTTTTTTTTGGCCGGGGGGGGGGGGGGGTGGGCTCCTTTATCTTTACTGGAAATTTTAGACAGCAAAGCTTGTTTTCTCTTTTGGTTTGCTTTGGTTTGACTGGAAATTTTAGACAGCAAAACTTGTTTTCTCTTTTGGTTTGCTTTGGTTTGACTGGAAATTTTAGACAGCAAAAGCTTGTTTTCTCTTTGGTTTGCTTTACGAAAAAAAAGACAATGAAAAACAAATGTCTCTATCGGTGAAAAAATATACCATAAGAAACAGAGAAACAACAACTTCAAACCACACACACACACACACACACACACACACACACACACACACACACACACGGAGTACATACTTAATAAATGTTAACCGGGCCTCTAAAATGAAGAAAGAAAGTGCCAAACAGACAATGGGTTTCGAATAGTGTGGTTGAGCCAAGGAGTCGGAAACGAAACCGCTTTTATGTCTGAATTCAAAGATAGATTAATTTCCCTGGTATAAAAACAAAAAACTGGCACAGCTAAAACTGGAAGAACATGATAAATATCCCTGGTTCCTATCCTTCAAAAGTAACTTGGAGGCAGAAAAAGTATTTACATCTAGTATCAAATCGGTGGCAAAGAGGTATCCTTGCAAGATTTTAGAAATAGAACACTGGGATTAAATGCTGATAGAACATGGTATCTAAATTATGATGCTATTGATGATTCATGTCCATTGTGTAATGATATTGCAATTAGAGAAGATGAGTTCCATTTTTTTGTTCACTTGTACTGCTTATGGGAACAAAAGAAAAAAAAAATCAAGACTATTTGATCATAACACAGTCAAGAGACGAAACTTAATAATATTTTGCAAACAAGTGATGAAACGTTGTTAAAGATGCTGGCAAAATATGTTACAGAAGCTGCAGACACGCGGAAGAAAAAATAATGAATGAATAAAAGTTCAAAACACTGAGGTGATATCAATTGTATTTCATTTTATTCTGTAGAATACTTATTTGACCTTGCAGCTTGATTGTTCTGTGTGAATGGTTTTTTCATAATATCAACCCAGATAAATTACCTGTGCAGATAATATGTGTGAATGGGGAGAAGGGAGG
>JADBJO010004804.1:102500-105000 GCA_016801955.1 Conus betulinus | reverse complement strand
GTCTGTCTCGTGAGAGAGAGAGAGAGAGAGAGGAGAGAGAGAGAGAGAGAGAGAGAGAGAGAGAGAGAGAGGAGAGAGAGAAAAGACCATGCAAAACAAATGGTTTATTGCGTATAGGCCTGTGGCCCGTTATGATTTTGACAGAGTGTTTTCTGAGTATACCGTGAGGGAAACGGCAAGCACCTGTTTCGACGAGACAAGGAAACATAATATTCACCACCTTGCCATGATTCCCATATCAATCGCAATAACTGCAGCAAAATGTGATCCATTCAGATATAGGCCAAGACCCTTCTTGAAGGGGGTATAAACGGGAAAGAAACAAAAGGGTCTTATGTGTCATTAATATCACAACTGTCTGAGTATACTGTTTTAAATGCTTTTGGGAGAAACTTTGTTAAATTTGTGTGCTTGTTTTCCTTTTTTGCATTCTGAATCGGTCCAACAGAGGTAGCCTTAGTGGTGAGTTTACCTTTGTATCTTTCCATGGGTATAGCGTCATAGTTTATTGCCTAATTTCTAGCGATTTCCTAGACAACGTCGTGAACTTTTCTGTAGATAGCAGGGTAGAATCAGAATACATGCCATTCCTGTCAGAAATTACAGGCAAAGCACCATTGTCACCTCTATCCATCTCAGAAAATGTAACTGTGTGTAAAAAGGATAGATCAGCAGATTACATGTATAAACAGTACTATCGGCCTGCTTTTCAGTAATATAGAATAAGCTGCCTACACAGTTGACACTTGTATCAACAAAGCGCTTTATGAATTTACTAACTGTTAGATGAATGTCAGCGCTTGTATGCGCCAAATGTTTTTCCCTAAAAGACAAGGCTGTGGGGAAAATCTTAGTTTGATGAGGAATGTCAAAACAACGGGAAAGGAGTTAGATAAGCTTTGATGATTTTTAAGAGGTCTGAAAATCCAGCTGATAAATGTGCCTATGTACAAATGAGAGAGAGACAGAGAGACAGTCAGACAGACAGACAGAGAAAAAGCCAGACAGAGAGGTAATGGGAGAGGGGAAGTTGAGGAGGATTGGATAGATATTGGATGGGAGATGTTCTGTCAGTCCTTGAATATGAAGACGTTCTTCCCTGATCTTCGCCGACACTCCGCATTCAGCACTGATTCATTTTAATTCGTCATTTCCTCTGCTCTATAGCGCTGATAATCTTTTTTTTTTTCTGACTAAATGAAATGTTTTGTTGTATTCTTCAAGGATGATTACCGCGAGTGTTTACAGGTTCGGGAGTCACAGCGACGGGTGCTGAAACTTGAATTTTTTTTTATAATCCCAGCCACATTCCTCATCCGCCAGACTTCTGAACTTTTGATGGGCATTTCCGAAGCGTCTATTAGCATTTCTTGTCTTTGTCTTTTGTCTGTCTGTCTGTCTGTCTGTCTGTCTGTCTGTCTGCCTGTCTCTCTCTCTCTCTCTCTCTCTCTCTCTCTCTCTCTCTCTCTCTCTCTCTCTCTCTCTCTGGCAAAACTGGCAAAACTGCCTTCTTCCTTGCGCTGAACTCAGAAGCAATCTGAAAGCGATCAAAGCTAAGTGCATTTTCGTTATTTTTTTCATTTTTGTTTCACCTGATAAAGACCTAGGAGGTCGAAACGCGTTGTGTTTTGTCTTGTGACTCGTTTGTCCACGTTTCTCTGGGCGGTTCGCTGACATTTATTTAAGATTTGAAAGAAAAACTAATGCAGGTTTTGTGTGTGTGTGTGTGTGTTTGTTTCATGTATGTTGTTCTATTTACATAAGCAGCACATTATCAGAGAGAGAAAGTGCCAATACACCACACATTAGAACATTAACAAACCCAGACACTTTGTATCAAATGCCAATACACTTAATCAGCAAAAATATGTCCATTTGACAGAACATACAGACATTGCATGGTGTGTAAGAGACTTGGTTGAGAGAGAGAGAGAGAGAGAGAGAGAGAGAGAGAGAGAGAGAGAGAGAGAGAGAGAGAGAGAGAGAGAGAGATTAGTAGTGGAAATTGGTGTTGATTTTTTTTTTTTCACTTTTTGTTTTTTGTTTGGCAGATGAAGAGGACAATGTGAAGCACCAAAAAATGAAGAGGCGGATTTCGGCCGTAGGAAAAGAAAAAGAAAAAAGATAAAATAAAGAAAAAGACAAAAAAAGTACCGCCTTAGGTGCTCCATTGATCCGATAACTGATGCCACACAAAAAAAAAAAAAAAAAAATGTTTTGTTAATCGCACATAAAAAGACCGCTCCCCCTACCCGCTCTGAAGTCTAATTCCTGATACACCTTCTCTGTACCAGACTTTCCTGGCACAACAACACAAACAATAACAACAAGAGATAAAGATGAAAAGCTGGAGGAGATTTGTCAACCAGACTGGTCGTTGTCCGGTCCTGTCTTTCTTCCCTGCCTATTTTCTGACGTCTTGAGACCGTTAAGAGAATGGCCTCGCTACATACCCCTGACTGTACCATCCTGATCCCCCTCTCTATCCGTTGCCCGTCGG
>JADBJO010004804.1:87500-97500 GCA_016801955.1 Conus betulinus | reverse complement strand
CTGTGGACACAGTGCAGTGAATCAGATATTGCTGATTGCACCTCCCTCTCCACGGAGCATTGATGGGTCCGTCGGCTGCCTGCTTCAGCGCTGAGAAGACTTGAGTTTCATTGCGAGTGCCTTCAATAGTATCCCCTCCTCCATCCCACCCTCTCCCACTCTGAACCTTGGCTCACTGCCTCCCCCCCCCCCCCCCCCCTACCCCCCCCACCCATTGTCTCTTGATAACACATCCTTCTTGTCTTTTTGTCTGCTTTGATGTCTATGTGGGTCCTAGTGCGTGTTATGCTAGAAACTGCCATGTTAAAATTTGGATTGTTTCTCTATTTATGTCAACCCCATTCAGTAAGATTCAGCGTTCATTCATTGCATTATCCATTGGTGTGTGCTCGAGTGTGCGGATAAGTTCTCTGAACAAACAGACCAGTTAAGTAATAAATACTATATACATTGTTTGGTTGAGTGTATAACACAATGATTAAAAGTGCGCGCGCGCGCGCGCGCGCGCGCGCGTGTGTAGGTGTGTGTGTGTGTGTGTGTGTGTGATCTTGAGACCAGAAAACTCTCCTGATGAAGGCGTCGTGTGCTCTCTGAAAGTCTGGGGAAAACGAAGTCCGTTTTTTGCATGCGCGCAAACGCGCACACTCGCTCGCACACGCGCGCGCGCGCGCGTTGTATGTTTGTCTCTCTCTCTCTCTCCTCTCTCTCTGTATGTGAGGGGTGAACACCTTGCACTTGTCCAGGCAATACATGTTTTCTTGGTGCTGCGGCAACTTAATTCGTTTTTTGACCCATTTATCAACATTCAGTTATCTTAAGTCATCTTATTTTCAGCAAGTCAAGATGCCTTGCGGAAATGAGCTGTATCGTGCAAAAATTGGGGACATTTCAGCCAATTTTAGTGAAGATTTTGATGAGGAAAATGTGAAAGGTCATGCCGTATCAAATCTTCAAAGCTGTACTCACCTTACACAAAGCGGGACTTTTTCACAGACTTATCATATCGACTGATTGTGACGACGCTGTGCATGGCGGTGTTTCTGTTAGGCGTGAGGTGGGTGTTTGTAACAGATCGTGACGTCGGACTTGTTCAGTTTATGTATGAATGGTGGGAAGGAAGCATACGGAAAATCCGTCGATGTGTGTAATGGAGATTTTTTCAAAATGGACTTTTCCGCTTCCAAGGTCGGCGACGATGTGGGAGTCTCAACAGAACTGCTACACATTACAGGGTATTGACCAGCAGAGGTATGTAAACACCTATGCAGGACTATTCTTGTGTCTTTCTGGACATATAGAACTCAATCCTGGCCCTTCAACTGAAGATTTGATAGGCGACCTGAAGATATCCATATGTGCCCGCTTTGACAGTACTGCTGCTGACATCAGATCTCTTTCTTCAGCTGTCTCCTCCATGTTTTCACAACTCCAAGAGATCGCAGAACAGCTAAGCACAAGAGAAGAAGAGATACTAAATTTGAAAGAAAATGCAAAGCAACTTGAACACAGACTTGGAAAAAAAACTGAAGAAAAATATTTCACCATGACACACTGTTGCGAAAAGACAACCTTGTCTTCTATAGGCATACCAGAAACAGGTGATAAAAGAGGGTCTGAAGACTGTGTTCTGGTACTCATTGAACTGCTCTGCAAACATGATTTATCAGACGAGTTTTCCACAGCATACAGATTAGGTAAGAAAACAGACCAGATTCGACCAAGACCTATGCTGGCCAGATTGCTAAGAAACAAAGACAAAAAGAGATTGATCAGTAACAAAGCAACTCATGAAAACTTGAAAAGAGCCGGAATAAGAATGGTAGACGATTTGACAGAGCAACAACGACACACACTCAATGAACTGAAGAAAGGTTGATATACAGCCTTTTACAGAGGATTTAAACTCATCAAATACAAGAGACAAAGCCACCACCACGAACAAGAGCAATGTCTTGATGTCGACAACGAGGAAGGCGCTGCCAGGAACCAGCCACCACAGGACTACCGTAAGTCACCCCAGTCCTCTCTTCCTGTTCCCCTTCCTGCTCGTTTCCTTCCCACATTCTCCCTTTACACCTGCTCCTCTCCTCCTCCTCCCCCCCTTCTTTCTTGCCCTCTCCTGCTCTCTGACACTATACCTCGTCCTCCCACCTCCTCCAAACCTGCTCGTCGATCCCCTCCCCTCCCCTCCACTAACCATCACCCATCCTCTCCCCCCCTCCACCCGTACTACCTCCTCTCCAGATACACACTTTCATCCCCATCCCACTCCCCCCCTCTCACCCCCACTATCTGTCTTCCACCACCCCTCGTCCCCGTTCACCTAATACCACTCCCTTCACTCCCCAGCCCGTCATCGATCCCGCGGGAGCCAGGAACATGCGGAAATCCAAGCTACATTACAGGAAGAACGGGACGACAACTCCGTATCTCAGTACGACTCCTACAAGTCGCCTGGCAGTTCTACAGGACCATACGCTCAGACCACGGGCAGAGGATCTGGTGGAACCAGATCTAACGGAGACAACGTCAGGAAGTGTCTACGGGGGGTTTGGACGTGGGGGACGATCTCCTGGTCAGGAAACGGACATCCAACCCCATTCACCCTGCAGGAACATCGTCAGCGTCAGCATGTTCCATGACTCTGCGGGATCGTCAAGCTCCAAGGAAAACCGAGGGTCACGGCCAAGAGCGAATCGACACGATGCTGAGAAAAACAACCCGAAACAATGACGCCAAGCTGCGGCGAAGGACACGCGATCTCCAGCCAACAACGTCACGATGACATGAAGCGTGTGGACCGTGTACAACCTTGCTTCAGTAATGGCAGCAACCGCCGTCCAGTGCCCAGTAACATTGAAAACCGAAAGGCATTACAGTCTGCAAGCAATGGTACCCATTTCAAAAGTTCTACGAAAAATAGACAAGAAACTACCTATAATTCATTGAGGAAAGATCCGATAGTTAGTATTCTGAACTGGAATGTCGAAGGTCTTCTTTCAAAACTGTCCGAGTCAGATTTCATACAGTACGTATCAAAATTTGATATAGTTTGCATTACAGAAACATTTCTCAAGTACCAAACTGACCTTGACTGTTTGCCCAACTTTGTCCGGCAGTAAAGCTCTCTCAACAGGGTCGATGTAGCGGTGGAGTACTAATGCAAGTGAAACGATCTCTCAAGGTTTCTATCAAATCATCAGACATGTCAAAAGATGATATTGTGGTTGTAGAGTTCGATAAAAACGCACGATAATGAACAAAAATCATTTGATATTGTGTTGAGCCTATGTATGTCCCCCCGACAGTCCTTCCTATAGACAGCCCCGTATTCCCTTCAGGTCCAGTATAAATGTAATTTAAGAATGTATTCTTGATTATGTCCAGTTTCAAAACGAATCGTACGAGTTTTTATTGTGTGCTGATTTCAGTGCAAGACTGGTTCCTTAAATGTTACTTCATGTGAAGCAGAAGATGATAATACCTTTATCCAGTCTGATTTATGTGAGCAGAGGCAATCTCAGGACGAAACTGTTAACCACTTTGGTCGTGTTCTTCTTGAGCTCTGTGCTGTTTGCAATTTAACGATTTTGAATGGATAAATGATATCTGATATGGAAAGAAAAATATATATATTGGAATATATTGCTACAGTGGAACTATAAAAATTAAAAATGAAGAGGAGAGAGAGAGAGAGAGAGAGAGAGAGAGAGAGAGAGAGAGAGAGAGAGAGAGAGTGAGAGAGAGAGAGTGAGAGAGAATCAATATCACCTAACGTAGGACCTATTACAAAATTGAATAGATTTTTGTGTTTGATCTCATCGAAATGAACATTTTGTTTTCTCTCAATAAAATTGTCATTGTCTCTCTGTATGTATAACTAACTCACCAACTAACTAACTAGCTAACTTACCAGATACCTAACTAGTCAACTAGCTAGCTAGCTAACTAACTAACTATTTAACTATTTAACTAACTGACTGACTGACTGACTAACTAACTAACTAACTAACTGAGTAACTAAGGTTGAGTAAGGTTGAGTGAATTTTTTTGCGTTGAATTGGATGCAGTGACAGCCCTGATATGGCCCTTTGCGGTCGGCTGGGCTATAAGCAACTTGCTTACTTCACTGACTGACTAAATTATAATGAGAAAAAGGTAGAACACCGACCTATTAACATATATAATCCTGCTGTACAAGCTTTTCTTATCAAGCGCTTCTTATCAGGAAGACTAAGAGAAGGAAGACGGAAAGATAGAAGAAGAAAATCAGATAGATCCGTCTTGTGATTGTCCCACGCTTCTCCCTTGTGGCGTCTCCTGCAGTGAAAGAGTGACCTCCTTCCACACACATCTCCCTGTGGCATCTCTCAGCCCCTACCAGCGCCTTGTGCATCAGGTAAATTCCCAAAGTCCTCAGACTGTGGACACAGTGCCGTCAATCAGATATTGCACTTCCCTCTCAATGGAACATTGACTGGTCCAGCAGCGGCCTGCTTCATCACTGAGGAGGCTCCCTTCCCCTCCCCCCTCCCCTTTCTTTCATTGCCGTACTCTCTCCCCTCTCAAATTCCCAGCCCCTTAACTCGAAAATCCCCTTCTGTCCTGATAACTTTTTTTTTCTTATTCTCTCCTTATTATTTTGTTGGTGTTACTGTGTTTTTCTTATGATTATAATGGTAACGTTTATAGTTTGATGATTTTTCAACCACATTCATGAAGGCTAATCTCTCATCCACTGTGGTATCCATCGGTATGTGACCAATATTGCAGATCACTTTAATGGACGAACACACAAAAACAAAGTGAAAACGTACCTACCTACCTACCTACCTACCTACCTACCTACCTACCCGTCTATCTATCTATCTATCTATCTATCTATCTATCCATCTATCTATCTATCTACTCTTTTGTACTTAATGATAAAAAATCAAAACACCTACCTATGTCAAACGTAATCATCCATACGCCCCCTTTCTAAAGTTTTTCCCAGAATGAACAAGAGAATAAATATGGGTAGATAGAAGAGAACCAGACGGACCCAGTCTCTGACCGTGACAATTCTCCTCTTACCTCTTATAGGGCGCCTCTCTGATGAATGAGTGAGGCACCATCCACTCCCACTCCCCACTCCCACCCCAACCCCCACCTTCCCATTCGCCCTCGACTGTGTCGTCCCCAGCCCTTGCCAGTGCCTGACCCATCAGGTGAATTTCCCGCTTGCTCAAGTCTGTGGACACGGTGCAGCAAATCAGATATCGTCTGATTGCACTTTGCCTCTCCTCCGAGCAGGGACTGGCTCGCCGTCTGCCCGCGTCGCTGCTGAGAAGACTTAGTTTTATTCTAAGTGCTATCCATGGCACTCCCTCCACCATCCAACCCTTTCCTACCAGCATACCCTTCGCTAAAATCCCTGCCTTCTACCTCGCCTGTCGCTATTCACTGATTACCCTTACGATGTCTCACTTTGTTTGATTATTATGTGGGTGCTGGTGCGTCTTATGCTTGAAAATGAATTTTTTTTTATGTATGGATTGTTTTTACTGTTTATGTCAAACCCATTCAGTAATGCTCAGCATTCATTTATCGTCATACCCATCAGTACAAGCTCAATAGTGCAGATCAGTTTTTCTGAACAAATAGACCAGCCAAGTGAAGCGCAGTATGTGCGTTATTTGGCTGCATCTAGATCACAGTAATGTGAAGTGTGTGAGTGAGCTTGAGAGTAGCAACGTCCCCTGAGGAAGGCGAGGTGTACTCGTCGAAAAACGGGGTAAAAATTTTAAAAAGCCAACTTGTTATGTGTGTGTGTGTGTGTGTGGGGGGGGGGGGGGGGGGGGGAGAGAGATGGAGGCCAGGTTAGGTGATGAAAGTGGGATGGAGGATGGTGCAATGAAAGCAGTTGGGGGGGGGTCACATGGTCCTCTCTCTCTCTCTCTCTCTCTCTCTCTCTCTCTCTCTCTCTCTCTCTCTCTCTCTCTCTCTCTCCTCTCTGTGTGTGTGTGTGTGTGTGTGTGTGTGTGTGTGTGTGTGTGTTTCGGTAAAGTAAATAAACGAACAAATAAGTAAATAGATAAAAAAAAACACACAATGAATAAATAAATGAATAAATAAGTAAATGAATAAGTAAACAAGCAAATGCATAAATAAAATAATCAGGAACAGGTGGAAACCTACCTTTTCTGAATATAATCCTTGCTGTACACCCCTTTCAAGTGCCGTACAAAGAATGACAAGAGAATGTAGATGGAAAGACAGAGGAGGAAAGCCAGATGGATGCAGATGGAAAGACAGAGGAGGGAAGCCAGATGGATGCAGATGGAAAGACAGAGGAGGGAAGCCAGATGGATGTAGATGGAGAGACAGAGGAGGAAAGCCAGATGATGTAGATGGAAGACAGACGAGGGAAGCCAGATGGATGCAGATGGAAAGACAGAGGAGGGATGCCAGATGGATGCAGATGGAAAGACAGAGGAGGGAAGCCAGATGGATGCAGATGGAAAGACAGAGGAGGAAAGCCAGATGGATGCAGAAGGAAAGACAGAGGAGGGAAGCCAGATGGATGCAGATGGAAAGACAGAGGAGGGAAGCCAGATGGATGCAGATGGAAAGACAGAGGAGGGAAACCAGATGGATGTAGATGGAAAGACAGAGGGGGAAAGCCAGATGGATGCAGATGGAAAGACAGAGGAGGGAAGCCAGATGAATGCAGATGGAAAGACAGAGGAGGAAAGCCAGATGGATGTAGATGGAAAGACAGAGGAGGGAAGCCAGATGGATGCAGATGGAAAGACAGAGGAGGGAAGCCAGATGGATGGGTCTGGTGGCTGTCCTGCATTTCTGCATCCGCCTCTTCTGGCGTCCCCTGCAAAATGGAGTGACCTCAGTCGCACACACACACACACACACACACACACACACACACACACACACACACACACACACACACACACACACACACACACCACACACACACACACACACACACACACAACACACACACACACACACACACACACACACACACACACACACACACACACACACACACACACACACACACACACACACACACACACACACACACACACACACACACACAACACACACACACACACACACACACACACACACACACACACACACACACACACACACACACAAATACACACACACACACACAACACACACACACACACACACACACACACACACACACACACACACACACACACACATCTCCCTGACTCTGTGAACGCTTGGCCCCAACCAGTGCCTCGTCCATCGGGTAAATTTCCAAAGTGCTCAGACTGTACACACGGTGCAGTGAATCAGAGACATCAGCGACTGCACTTCCCTCTCAATGGGACATTGACTGGTCCAGCGGCTGTCTGCTTCAGCACTGAGGAGGCTGTGTTTCATTCCAAGTGCCATCAAAGACACTTCCCCTCCTTTCTCCCTTTCTCCCACTTGCTATCCTCCTCACCCCTTACCCCTGGCCTTCCTCGATCCCCGGCTCTCTATCTCCCAGATTCACTTGTCCTCTGAGACTCCTTACTTGTTCTTTCTTTGCCTGCTACACTCATGATATACATGTATAATGGTAGTAATGGCACAACCAGCATTAGTTAGGTACTCCAGATCTGTTCAGCCCATTGGGCTGATGCGTGGGTCAGACATCTGCTAGTCGTAGCCACGGAACCATCTTCTTAAATTGTCTCATTTTAGTCATTAACTCATTTATTCAGCAGCTTCAAATCCTGTGCAGTATGGTCTCTAAAAACCTAGTGGATGTGGTGTAGCGTATATGGGCTAGTCCACACGCAATGACACCTCCTTCATGAAACTGAAGCTGTTTGCCTGCTTTGATTATTTTGTGGTATGTTTCGTTTTACAATTATGGTTGTAACCTTTATATTTTGATTTACTTTAAACTGCATTCAAGGAGGCTTAGCTTGCATTCACGGTGGTATCCTTTAGAGTGTGATCAATAGTGGAGGCAACGTTTCTGGTTGAACAGATAAATAGAGTGATAAACGTGCTTGTTTTATTATGTATATGTATCACAATGAACTTACCCATTTCAATCGTAATCACCACTACACATCTTTCACGCTTTTTTTTTAAAAAAAAATAAATGGACAGATAGAAGAAGATAACCAAACAAACGCAGCTGCTGGCTCTCTGACAGTTCTCTCACCACCTGCTATGGCGTCTTTTCTGGTAGCAGAGTGAGAGACCCCCCCCCCCCCCCCCCCACTCTCCACGCCGCACCTTCGCATACCATCCTCCCCCCTCCCTCCCTCTGACTGTACCATTCCTCAGCCCTGGGCAGGGCCTTGTCCTTCGGACGAATTTCCCTGCTTGCTCAGACTGTGGACACAGTGCAATGAATCAGATATCGCTGATTGCACTTACCCTCTCCACGGAGCATTGGCTGGACTGGCGCTGGCTGCCTGCTTCAGCGCTGAGAAGACCGAGTTCCATTTCAAGGGTCATCAATGGTACTCCCTCCACTATCCAACCAACCCACTTCCACCCCCTACCCCTGCCTCTGAACCTCTGACCCCCCCCCCCCCCCCCCCCCCTCTACCTTCCTTAGCCCCCTTTCCTTTCAAACCCCTCCTTTTTCTCTCTCTTTGTCTTCTTTGGTTACCATGAGGGTGTCCGTATGCAAAGTGCTCGGAGTGTAGACGCTGCGCAGTGAATCAGATACGGTCGATTGCACTTCCACCTCGATGGGACATTGACCGGACCAGCAGTTGCCTGCTTTGGCACTGAGGAGTATTGTGTTTCATTCCACGTGCTGTCCGTAGCATCCCCGCATGACCTATACCCCGACCTTTCGCCCCTACGTTCTTAATCATACTGCCTTCCCCCCCCCCCCCCCCCCCTCACCCCCCCCCCCCCCCCCCCCCAGCACCCATTTCTTGTTTTCCTTCTTCTTTTTCTTCTAGTTCTTGTTTTTCTTCTAGTTCTTTCTTTCTTTTTTCTTTTCTTTCTTTCTTTCTTTCTTTCTTCTCTGTCACTCTCTTCTTCCACTGCCTCTCTGTCTTCGTTCTGTTTGCCTCTGTGTGTCTCTCTCTCTCTCTCTCCTCTCTCTCTCTCTCCTCTCTCTCTCTCTCTCTCTCTCTCTCGCTCGCTCGCTCTCGCTCTGTGTGTGTGTGTGTGTGTGTGTGTGTGTGTGTGTGTGTGTGTGTGTGTGTGTATCTCTGCTTCTCTCTATATCTGTCTGTCTGTCTGTCTGTCTCTGTCTCTCTGTCTGTCACACACATAGGCATACAAATTCATGTTCTCTCGCTGTCTCTGTCTCTCTCAGTCTGTCTTTCTCTGTCTCCTTCTGTCTGTCTGTCTGTTCGTCTGTCTGTCAGTCTGTCTGCCTGTCTATCTCTGTCTGTCTGTCCTCTCCTTCTCTCTTCCTCTCTCTCTCTCTCTCCTCTCTCTCTCTCTCTCTCTCTCTCTCTGTGTGTGTGTGTGTGTGTGTGTGTGTGTGTGTGTGTGTGAGTGTGTTTTGTGTGTGTAAGAGAGAGAGAGAGAGAGGAGAGAGAGAGAGAGTCTGTGTGTGTGTGGTGGCTGCGTGCGTGTGTGCGTGCATTCGTATGCACGCGCACGCGCGTGTGTATGTGTGCGCGTGTGCGTATGTGGGCATGTATGTATCTCGATTTTCCTTACTCATCCTGTTTTCTCTTTCTCTAACTTGTCCAAACTCTTTAATATGAAAGAAGAGAATAAATTTTATTAACATGGAGAGTACTTTACGACTCTCTCTCTCTCTCTCCTCTCTCTCTCTCTCTCTCTCTCTCTCTCTCTCTCTTCACGTATCATAGCATCTGTAGTTATCATAGCCTTAAAATGCTTCCTGTTTCATTTTTTTGTCTTGTGTTGGCTTCTCTCTCTCTTGGTCAAACTTTCTCTCATAATCCAAATTGTGTTCGTTTATCTTTCTTGATGGCCTCAACGAACAGTTATACAGTCAGAAAAGTAGCACGTTATATTT
>JADBJO010004804.1:77500-82500 GCA_016801955.1 Conus betulinus | reverse complement strand
AGGCTCTTCTCAATAGATTTTGCTCCCCGAGACAATGAAACAATACTGATGTATATCCATCTATAAAACACCATTATTTCAACCAGCTTGTGTGATGATGTTTACAAAGTCTGCGGCAGGCCCAGCACCCCTACCCCCCCCCCCCCCCCCCCCCCGCTTGCCAAATACAATAATCCTACCAACTATGAAAGAATTATGTGTCTGAAGAGTGTGTGTGTATATTCAAGAGTTTTTTTTCGTACTAGAGTGCTGATTCTTGTTTAGCGCTTTTTTTTTGTGTTGGTTATTCTCTTTGATTTCCTCTCTTCTTGTCAATGTTTTTTTTCACACCTGTATTCTCTCTCGCTCCTTCCCTCCCTCCTTCTGTCTGTCTGTCTGTCTCCCTGTCTCTCTCTCTCTCTCTCTCTCTCTCTCTCTCTCTCTCTCTCTCTCTCTCTCTCTCTCTCTCTCTCTCTCTCTCTCTTCTCTCTCTCCCTCTCGCTGTCTCACTGTCTTTTGTCTGTTTCTCTTCCCCCCCCCCCCCCACACACCTTTCCCAGTGTCACGTTGTCCAGCTCAGATACTTGTAACCTGTCAAACGCTTTTTTCTTCACTTCATTGAATTACTGTTAAAAGTCAACATGATGTCCCTCAGCGTGAGGTCACCGGGTTGTTCCTCGCAGGGGGAAAAGGCCCAAGCAGAACTGTCACAGGCACTCTTCTCAGGCGGGTCTGCCGAGGAATGTCGGCTTTGTCTGCCAGACCCAGGTCCAAGGTACAGCTGCACGTCTCCACAGCGATTAAAACAAAATGATAGAGTATAAAAAAAGGCCCAAAGAAAGCCAGCCATGACATCGTGTAACCGTACGCGCAGTGTCGATGTCTAAACGAACATAGCCTTTTTTTTTTCGACCCAACTCGTCGATCCATGAGATCCACTAAGACTGACACAAATCGTCCACAAAGAGGCATGAAAACTAACAGGAAATTCTAGCACGCTGATCACCAGGAAGTGTCCTGGTTGACGTAGGGGCTAAGGGACAGTGAAACTTTACTTCAACATACAAGCTGCAGTCGGTGCGCGGGAGCTTGTCGCAAACTGGAAGTGAGCCCAAGAGAGAGAGAGAGAGAGAGAGAGAGAGAGAGAGAGAGAGAGAGAGAGAGAGAGAGAGAGAGAATGTTCGATTTTGCAAGTGTATCTTGAAGAAGTTGGGTGGTGGTAGTGGTGGAGGAATGGTGGGTAAATATCTATGCACGTGATCATGTGTAACGATGAACGGATAAATCTGATTTCTGTCCACGTGCGGATCTCTTCTGATTTCTAGCGAGTTGTTTTTGTGATTAGCCTTTATTGTATCCATAAAGCACACACGCACACACTCGCACGCACACACACACACACACACACACACACACACACACACACACACACACACACACACACACACACACACACACTCACTCTCTCTCTCACACAACACACACACACACACACACACACACACACACACACACACACACACACACACACACACACACACACGCACACATACACACACAACTCTCTCTCTCTCTCTCTCTCTCTCTCTCTCTCTCTCACACACACACACACACACACACACACACACCACACACACACACACACACACACACATGCACACACACACACACACAAGTATACACACACACACACACACACACACACACACACACACACACACACACACCACACACACACACACACACACACACACACACACACACACACACACACACACACACACACACACACTCACTCACTCACTCTTCTGTTATACTGTTTGCATGTCTTCAATTTTTCAGCAACTTTTTTCCTTCCCACACTTTCGTTTTTGTTTCATTTACTACCTTCGCTGGCTGCTTTGGGGTGCTGTTGGATTCTTTTTTGAACCCTTGGTGGTGAGAACACCACAGTATTGTTGACTGTGGTGTGTCTCTATTTGACGCCAGGAGCACACACACACAACCAGCCGTGTCTCCCTGATGAGGAGCAGGCAATACAAATGGATCTGCCTTCGAGAGGGATTACGATGGTTCCCTCATGCAGCTAGTGAAGAGTTTTCATCTTCACATTCATATTTGTAATATACTTTCTTAATTTCATGTTCCCATTTTCTTCACGTTCCCCCCCTCCCCCCCCCCCCCCCGCCAGTCCAAATCTTTGCCAAGTCATTACTGTGATGACAGAGGGGTTGTTGGCCTGCGCTTGTTTTCCCCCCCACTATTAGATTGTTCGTCTTTGTAATGGTCTGACTTTATTCAAGTTGAAAGGCTGTGCCAGACTAGAATAAAAGTTACTCTGTGTCAGGTTTTTCTTATAGGAGCGAGACTTGCCCTAATTGTTTATTTGTATCGGACATTAAAATGTCTTCTGATGAAAGTATCTTTGGTCCTTGTCAAAAAGAAAACACGATGGAGAGAAATTCTGTTGTCTGAAGGCGAGTGTGTGACGGATTTTCTCGCACAGACTGGTTCGGGCGTGCTACATCGGCTTCTCCTGACACAGCCGCATCCAGAAAATTTTCTGTGGCAGCGCCTGCACTGGCAGTCACACAGAGAGCGATCAATATCACCTAGTCATGAAGGTATCCATCTACACCCCCCCCCCCCCCCCCCCCCACACACACACACACACTCCCCGATCAACGACAGTAATTGCATAGTTGCAGAGTGAGTGTTCTTCCCCAGAGGGCGCTACTACGTCCATCAAAGACAGTCCCCTTGAACGTGTCAATGCTGACCAGAATTTCACCACAGGCGTGGGGGGAGAAGAAGCTGAAACCGAGGACGGCCAACCTGAGGTTGTAGAGGCCACCTATTTAAAGGGCTATTCATAATCATTTTTTTGTAGAGTTTTTAGAGGACATGACGATGGTACAATACAATTCCACTCTGGTCATATACTGTACGACAGAAGTGTACTCTGCGCTTCCTTTCATAACGTATTCTGGGGTCTGCCACAGATATTACTGCTATACCAGACATTTCCTGCTGAGTACAAATCTAGCAATGCCTCGGAGATGTATTCAATCAAAGGAGGAAAATGCTTATTTTGATTACCAATTTTTTGTAAAAAGAAAAATGATAATGTAAATATTTTAACAACTGAAGTTCGTGAACATTTAAGAAACAATTATCCAAATCATTTAAAAGTGTTTACAGACGGGTCGGTAATGGAATCCTCTGACAGTGGTTCAGGGCTTTTTAATACCAACCTTAAATGTCAGGAATCATATATATAGTTTGGAAAGGGGTTTTCAATCTATACCTCAGAACTATATGCAATACTGAAGGCTTTGACTTATATATATGATACATCAATTGCTTTCTATCAAATTTTACTTTGTGTTGATTCCAAATCTGTTTTACAATCACTAGAGCGTTGGGACTGCAAAGCTAGAAAAGATTTGCTTTTTGAAATAAAACATCTACTGCATTGTTTCATAACACATTGATGTTGGGCCCACTCTTGAAAAGTGTTTGTTGAGATTCCCAGCTCTGTCAGTTGGGTTATCAAGGGAATGAACTAGAGACAGTCTTCAAAGAAGGAGCAAATAGAAAGACGGAAAA
Organism: Conus betulinus; assembly: GCA_016801955.1. Taxonomy (NCBI): domain Eukaryota; kingdom Metazoa; phylum Mollusca; class Gastropoda; order Neogastropoda; family Conidae; genus Conus; species Conus betulinus. Next base: position 78,912 of record JADBJO010004804.1, on the reverse strand, counting down.
TCAGCTGAATAATTCCTTAGATCTATCCTCTTGTGAACTAATCCAAATTATGGAAAAATGCATGCATAAGCGGAATTCTAGTCAAAAAATGGCTACTTTACCGTCGTGCCCCAGACACATTGTTAGATTAATCATAAATTAAGGCTGAATACTTGGAACACTAAATATTCTCATGGTGTTTCTTGTGTATGCAGAGAAAACATTTCTGTACATCATCTTTTGTTTGAATGTGCTCAGTGTTGACCCACACTCTATGAGGAGAAAGGTATTCAGATGAATAGCTTTGATAATGTCAATACTGTCTTATATGGTTCATATGTTGCTGAAATTGCTGTGGTAAAAATCGCAGTCGCAGTCATGAGGTTTCCAAAACTTTCATAAAGATATTGATCACAATTTTGTGTACCGCTAGGGTATTTCACTCATGTCAATACGCTTATATCGGATGTGGGTTTGAAAGTACTAATGTGGATGATAAGTTAAGTGTGGAGGTGTGTTTTTTTTTTTGGTTTTTTTTTTTTGTTGTTGTTGTTTTTTTTTATAAATATCACGGTGTCTAATATCATCTGGCGATGAAAAGACATTAAATAAACCGCTGAACTGAACTGAACTGAACTGGGTCTGCCACACTCGAGAGATGCAGACATCTTTAACGCTGAGAAGGAAATCTGAGCAACGCCGTCGGAGATGTATTCAATCAAAGGAGGAAAATGGACTATTGTGGCTCCAGTTTTCCCACCTCTGCCCGTGGCACACTCAGCTTTAGACACGCCGGTCTGGGCCGAAACGTCCAAGAAACAGATTCCTCCGATGGGAATGGGGTCCGTGACTGACCAGCTTGCAGTTCTGTGACACTAACCGTTGCGCCGCGACGGCTGTTTTGGTGAAGGATTGGTTTCATAATTAATAGGCAAAAGTAGTTTGGCAGTAATGTAGAACGGAATTCAACGATCACATGATTACATTCCAAATGTGACAAAAGAAAACATGCCTGGCATAGAATGATTGTTGCTATAAGTACATGCTCTTCCACAGAGTACCGTAATTGTAGTTGTTAAAGAAAACAAGAAAGAAGCGGTATGCCTTATTCTTGTCCGTATATGAAAGATTTCTGCTTGGTTTTTCTTCGTAACTCCGTGAAAAGTCATTGATGTGCCGCACTTTTGAACTGTTCACCAGATTCCCCTAGCTCTGTCAGTTGGGTTTCAAGGTGTGAGTGTCTTCAAATGGTGTCCTCATCCATTCTGCATAGTTCTTAGTCCCTTTTTTTTTTTTTTTTTTTTTTTTTGTTTTGTCTCCTCCTCCTCCCCTCCCCAACCGTTCCTTAGCGGACTGTATTTACAAGGCCATTGGATCTTGTTACGTGACTATACCAATGTACTTTTTTTTTATCTTAACCGATGCACCAGATC
>JADBJO010004804.1:60000-72500 GCA_016801955.1 Conus betulinus | reverse complement strand
CTCTAATGCTTCTTGTCTTAGAGGATTCTCCTCAGATTTTAAAATAGAAAAAAAAGAAAGAAAAACAGAACAAATATCAACAGCGTTTCGGTCATAGACCGTCTTCAGGACTTGTGATGCAAAAAATAAAAATTAAAAAAAAAAAATAGGTAAAGGGAATAACGTATGAAAACATATACGTAGACGGATGATTAATCGTCCGTTTGCGTATATGTTTTCATTCTCCTTTCCTATACGTATTTAGTTGTTTGTTGTTTGTTTTTTACGTCACAAGTCCTGAAGACAGTCTATGACCGAAACATTGTTGATATTTGTTCTGTTTTTCTTTCATTTTTATATTTATAAATCTTCTGAGAATCCTCAAAGACATGTAACATTTTTGCACAGAAGATCTGCGGTCAAAAATCTGTTTTATTATTTTATCTGTCTCTGTCTCTGTCCTTATAGTTAACGCAACTGAATTCAGTTTTGTGTTTCGTGGGGTATCAAACATGACATTCAGGGACCAGACATTCATTTTTCTTCTTCAGATAAGAGTTACTGATCTCGGCAACACTGAAGAATTTCGGCTGTTTGTCTATGTCTATCTCTCTCTCTCTCTCTCTCTCTCTCTCTCTCTCTCTCTCTCTCTCTCTCTCTCTCTCTCTCTCTCTGTTTCCATCCTTGCATGTGACAAAACGGAAATGTCTTCTCGGGATGAAAATGATTATTCTCAGATAAAACAGAACATGACAAGAGCATGATCCCGCTCTATCTGAGAGTAATTCGAAAAAAAAATGAAAGCTTGGCTGAATAAAAACAGATGCATACTCAAAGTATTTGGAGAGTATCTTACCACGTATACATACAATTAACCATTGATTATGCTTCATCTTGTTGGGATTCGACCACTCAAAGGTGCTTAAATATTATTGAAAACATCTTAGCGGGTTTTCTATTAAAATAATACTTCTGAAATCTTCTCCTCTACGAAGTACTGCCTGTAAAGGAATTGACATTATCCCATTCGGTCTGTCAAGAAACCCATCTGTATACCAAATTGCGAAAAAAAAACTTGCACCTTTTATGAAAAACAATTACTTTCCACTCAATATTGCCGGTAATAAAAAGTACAGCATTCATTGTCTGTCCAAGAACTAAATACTGTCATGACATGTTTTACGTATAGAGGTGATAACATCTGGAAGAAGACGCCTGATGAATAAAAAGCTCTTTATCTTTCAAAGCATTATATGACAAGCATCCGAAGTGAAAGCTGTTGATAAACTTTTGATTTGTGTGCGCATTGTGGCATCTGACCATACTGAAACGTAATAATTCTGCCTGTATGTCTCTCTTCCTTACACCACCTTCCTACACTCTCTCTCTCTCTCTCTGTCTCTGTTTGTCTGTTAGTCTGTCTGTCTGTCTATCCGTCTCTCTGTCTGTCTCTGGCTGGCTGGCTGGTTGATTGTCTCTTCCCCACCATCCCCTCTGTCTCGCTCTCTCTCGTTCTGTGTGTGTGTGTGTGTGTGTGTGTGTGTGTGTGTGTGTGTGTGTGTGTGTGTGTGTGTGTGTGTGTGTGTGTATGCGAGCGCGCGCGCGCGTGTGTGTGCATGTATGTGTGTACTGTGCGTATGTGCGTGCTTGTGCGTGTACGCGCGCACGTGTGTGTGTGTGTGTGTGTGTGTGTGTGTGTGTGTGTGTGTGTGTGTGTGTGTGTGTGTGTGTGTGATAGCCTATTATGACTGTTTCCACTGAAACTTACATACTTGAGAGAGAATATATAGACATAGCGTATAATCGATTCTTACTTTTTTTTTTTTCCTTTTCATGGCAATGGCTGTGCTTACGTTTTAGACCTTAAACCTTGCTGACAATAAACAGTGCGTAGTTATGGGCCTAGCTAGCATGAATTTTAATTGTTTTGTCTCTCAGTGTGAAAGTTACTCGGACATACGCCCGCATTATATGGCTGGCTTGCACACACACACACACACACACACACACACACACACACACACACACACACACACACACACACGCGCGCGCGCGCGCGCGCGCGCGCGCGTACGCACGCACGCACGCACGCACACACGCTCACAGAGAGAGAGAGAGACAGACAGACAGACAGACAGACAGACAGACAAACAGACAGACAGACAGACAGTCAAATAGACACATAACTTGTACAGAGACAGAGATATTAATGCAGAAAGAGAGTAAACAAGCTGATATACAGGTACATGCAAACAAGCACACAGAACATTGGTTTCCTTTCGCTCAGACATTCAAGCAAACTGCCTGTTTTGAACTTCAGTTTTGCTGATCGCAAAAGAACTTAGTATTAAAGTGTAGACTAGCTGCGGGCCCTGCACAAACATCGCCTGCTGTGATCTCGGGGGTGTTTCAATACCTTTGCGCTGTCAGGGAAAGCAACAGCATTCTTGACACTTTGTTGTCAGCCTGTCGCTATCATAGCGTGAGATGGCAAAGAACGAACGAATCACATGTCAATAATCACGAGGATCACGTGCTGAGATTATTGCTTTTCCCTACTCATACTGTCCTTTGCTTGCTCCTTTGTGGTAGGAGGAATGCAGGCGTGGACTGGATTTGGGCGCAGTCGAAGGAGAAAGATTCTGTCTCCTGTTGTCACAGACCGACAAAAAAAAATCGTATTTCCTTTTTGTTAGTCAATCTCCTTTGATTTCCAAGCATTCATGGTCTTTTACTACCTTGTCTTTTTAACAACCTTTCTTCACTTTTTTTGTGTTTTTTTTTTTTTTTTTTGGGGGTGGGGGGTCGGGGGGGATGGGGGGGAGACACAGCAAATACTGTCAGCCTTACTATTTTTTTTTAACTGACATATAGACACTGCCCCTTTTCTTCACTCTGCCTTCATTCTTCTACCCTTCTTTGACTCATCACATATACAGACAGACAGAGAGAGATGCAGAGTGAGACAGAGAGGTAAAGAGAAATAGAGACATACAGAGAGAAGGGCAGAGAAACAGACACACACACACACACACACACACACACACACACACACACACACACACACAGAGAGAGAGAGAGAGAGAGAGAGAGAGAGAGAGAGAGAGGAGAGAGAGAGAGAGAGAGAGGAGAGGAGAGGAGAGAGAGAGAGAGAGAGAGAGAGTACGACGAATATGAATGTTTATTCAGATCTAAAGCCAAGGCCATATACTGATGATGCTTTCAGACAATAAAAATGTAACTTAGGCACACATCAAAATCAATTAACAAACCTATCAGAGAGAGAGAGACAGAGAGAGAGAGAGAGAGAGAGAGAGAGAGAGAGAGAGGAGAGAGAGAGAGAGAGAGAGAGAGAGAGAGAGAGAGAGTTTTCTAGGATAGAGATATTAAAACAGAAGGAGAGAAAAACAGAAATATCCATAGGTACAGACATACAAGCAGGCAGAACCTTTCTTTCCGGCTCAAGAAAATACGAACTCGAATACTCTTCAACTTGGAGAAATGGGCTTTAAATCACTAGTGAACCCCCATGCATTCTTGCTGTCTGTCTATCAAACTCCCTTCTTGCTGCTCACTACAGAACTAGCATTAAATTGTCGGATATGTGTGAGCACAGCACAATCATCATCTGCTCGGAATCGAGATGTGTCACGCCTTTATAATGTCAGGGAAGGCAACAGTCTGCATGACATTTTGTTGTCAGCCTGTCGTTATCACAGCAGGCAATAGCAAGGAATGAGCCACCTGCCAATGTACACGAAGCTCACGTGCTGAGATTGTCGCTTCTTACTTGTCACACTGTTCTTTGCCTTCTCTTTCATGGTTCGGGTAGGGTGTGTGGGGGGCTCGATTTTGAAACAGATGATTGTCAAAATTGTATTGGTTGCTTTTTTTTTTTTTTGTTTCATAAAAACATTGCACACAAATCATGGAACATTTTTTTTTTTTCACAGAGCTGTCATTTTAGAGAAATAGATGGCAAAAAGTTTTTTTTTTTTTCTTTTTTTTTTCATGTCGGTTTCTGCGTCATCTTTGCTTTCCGAGCGTTCATTATTTTTCCTGCCACACACACACACACACACACACACACACACACACACGCGCGCGCGCGCGCGCGCGCGCGCGCGCACACGCACGCACGCACGCACGCACACACACACACACACACACACACACACACACACACACACACACACACACTTTTTCATGCTCACTTCATGTAGAAGAGACAGCATGCACAGTTTGGCTATATTCTTTACTGCCCCCTTTTCCCTCATCTGCCTTTCTCGCCTATACCTTCCTTCCCCCTTCTACACACACACACACACACACACACACACACACACACACACACACACACACACACACACACACACACAGAGGAGAGAGAGAGAGAGAGAGAGAGAGATAGAGAGAGAGGACAGTTCAACAGACAGACAGGAAGGCAATCACAGACAGAGATATAGAGGCAGTAAAAGAGAAAGTAGAAACAGACCTACTTGCTGACATATAAGCAGACAGGAAAAGAAATCTGGCTCATGCAAATATGAAACCGATTAATGGAGAAAAAAAAAAGAGAGAGAGAGAGAGAGAGAGAGAGAGAGAGAGAGAGAGAGAGAGAGAGAGACAGACAGACAGACAGACAGACAGACAGAGCGAGAGACAGAGAGAGTCTGACAGAGACATGTGCAGCGATAGAGATATAAAAGGACAAAGAAAGGAGACAGTAACATGAACACAGGCACAGGTATGTAAGTATACAGAATCATTCTTTTTTTTTTTTTCGCTTATAGAGATACAAAATCAACTATGACTTTAACTTGGAGAAAAGAGAGAAACATCAGTCGTACAAGCTCGCAGTTCCAGCAGTCTGTCTGTTCCAACTCTCCTTTTTTTAGCTGATCAAAGAAGAACTAGTGTTAAAGTGTAGGCTAGGTGTGGTCATAGCGCAACCATCATCTTCCCTGAACTCAGGTACACCTTTGCACTGTCAGGAAAAGAAAGTCTTCTCGACAACTTGGTGTCAGACCTGTCGTTATCACGGCAGAAGATGGCGAGGAATGAACCACCTGTCAATAATCTCAAAGTTCACGTGTTGATGTAAAGCATTTCCTTGTTGTGCCGTCCTTTGTTTCCTCCTTCATGGTGGGGGTAAGGCGGCTGTGGGCTGGATCTGGATACAGGTGAGAGGTAAAAATGTACTGGCTGCTTTTTTGGCATTCTTACAAGCAGTCTTGCGTGCATATCACATCATATTTTGATACAGCTTAATTTAAAAGAACTATTTATTAAGCAAAACTTTTTTTTTTTTCTTTCTGTTTCTTGTCTCCTTTGCTTTTTATTTCAATCATTGTCATTTCTAGTCTTACCATTTTCCCCCAGATTCATTTGCTCATTTTTTGGGTAAAGAGGGAGATAGCAAGCACAGTTGGTCTTAAATTCATTACATTTAGATTCTGCTCCCTTCTCCTCCCTCTGCCTTTTTCCTTACCCATTCCTTCATCCTCCTGCACAATGGAATGAGAAATTCATATATACACATATAAATATGAATATAAATATATATATATATATATATGTCGTTTTGGATTTGTTTGATTTCTTTTCCTAACGCTGTTTGGAATTTATTTGATTTTTTTTAAAATTCTATGTTAACTAAAATCCTTTTCATTCTGTCTTCAAAAGTCTTCATTTCTTCAATGGCTGGTGGTACTCGCCATGTTTTGAAAACATATGTATTTTTGTCTTCTTTTTTAGCATTGGGGTTTAAAAAGAAAATGCTTTCCATCTCATGTTTTTGATGAACTTTTCAGTCTGTTCTATTATTTTATTCATGTAGCTCTGAGGCTTTGCAAACGAAATATTTTTTGTGGATTGTTTGAAGTTTTTTTTTTTTCCATTTTAAAATCTGTTGATTCAAAGCGCTCAACGTGAGGAGCAGTTAAGAAAATAGTAATAAGAATCAACGTTATTTTAAAAGAAGTGCTCAACCACAATGTGAGCGACATCTCTCTCTCTCTCTCTCTCTCTCTCTCTCTCTCTCTCTCTCTCTCTATATATATATATATATATATATATATAAATATATATATATATATATAATATAATACATATATATATATATATGTATATATATATATATATATATATATATATATATATATATATAAAGATACAGAGAGAGAGAGAGAGAGAGAGAGAGAGAGAGAGAGACAGACAGACAGACACAGACAGACAGAGACAGACAAACAGATACATCTGACAGTTCAACAGATGAACAACAACAACAACAAAAAGTGGACAAAGGCAGAGAAACAGAGAAAAAACAAGCAACATGCATTCCTACAGGCACACAAGCAGACAGAAGAAAATGTTTCTTTTTGTTGTTTGTTTGTTTGTTTGGGGTTTTTTGCAAACACAAAATCGAATAATACTTCACTTTGGAGGGGAAAAAGCTGTGCGACCTTCATATTCAGTCTGTCTGTTCGAACTTCATTTTGCCGATAACAGAAGAACTGGTATTAAAGTGCAGGCTAGGTGTTAGCACAGCGCAAATGTCATTTGCTCTGATTTGGGGGTGTATCACACCTTTGCACTGTCTGGAAAAAACAACAGTTTCCGTTTCCGTGATACTTTATCGTCAGCCTGTCAAATATCACAGCAGGAGACGGCAAGGGATGAACGAGGCCTACCTGTCAATATTTACGAGGTTCATTGCGTGGAGATAACTGTTGTTTGTTTTTTTTTTCAAAGTTCGCAAAATCTGTACTCCCAGTTCTTATAGAACAGGGAGTACTTTACAAAGAGATGGGAACGAAATAATGCTGTCTGTGTGTGTGTCTGTGCCGGCCTGCAAAATGTTTTCGTGTCTGTCTGTGTGTCTGTCTGTGTGTCTGTCCGTGGTCAAAATGTGTTCCCACTCGCTCCAGACAAAAACTGCTGGGCCGATCTTTCTTGAAAGTTGTACTGTATGCTCATTATGGGTCACGGATGATGCCCGATGTTTTATGTTACCAGAACAGGCGTTACTAACGGCTTATAACGGCCCCAAACGGTTTTTCTTCTTTATGGAATGTCTCAGAAAGTACTTGTATTCAAGATAAACTGGGGGTACGTTTACATGCTTTGCATCTTGTTTTCTTGTTAGACTGTCCTTCGTTTGCGCCTTCATTGCTGGGGATGGGTGGGTATCAGCTACGTTTTGACACAGGTGAATCGGTAGCATTGTATTCGCTGCTGTTGTAAAGAGTTTATCAGCAGCATTGCATGGCATTCACAGGGGGAAAAAAATCTAACTGTCATATAAGAGAATAAATAGTAAATCCCTTTCTTTTTCCCCCTTATTCTTTCTTTGCCTCCTTTGGTTTCCGAGCATTCAAGGCCTTTTCTTCCCACCATATCATTTTTTTTCATTGCGTCAGAGTTACTTTTTTTTTTTTTTTTAAAAACTATACAGATTCTGCCGCCTGCTTTTCCTCCCTCCACCTCTCTTCTCCTACCCCTTCTTCCCCCCCCCCCCCCCCCCCCTTACATACGTACTGAAGGGTTTTTTTTTTTTTTTTGGAATGTCTGAGAAAGTAATTGTAGAGAGAGAGAGAGAGAGAGAGAGAGAGAGAGAGGAGAGAGAGAGAGAGAGAGAAAAACGTGTGCTGAGACAGAGATATAAAAACAGACAGAAAAAAAGAACATATAGTTACAGGCATACATGCAGACACGTCTTTTTGACTCATACACATACAAAATCGAAAAATGATCCAGTAAGGCAGAAATGGAAAACAAAATCAGTCGTACAACTCTCCACATACTCGAGCAATCTGTCTGTTCAAACTCCCTTTTTGCTGATCAGAGAAGAACTGATATCAAAGTGTAGGCTGGTTGTGGGCACAGCACTGATGCATCGCAATTTGTAATAACGTCGCGATTTGTAATATTTATACGAATTGCGACGTTATTACAAAACGCGACGCTCACAGCACAGCCATCGTCTGCTCTGAACTCGGACTGTGTCACACCTTTGCACTGTCAGGAAAAAAGCAACGGTCTCCGTGACACCTCATCGTCAGCCTGTCGTTGTCACAGCAGAGAGATGGCGAGGAATGAACCGCCCATCAATATTCCCAAGGTTCACGTGCTGAGACAACCGCCTTTTCCTTCTTGTAGTGTCCTCTGCTTTCTCCATTGCGGCGGGAGTAGGGCCGGGTGGGGGTCTGAGTTTTGATAGAGGTGAAGGGCAGAGATTATACCAGCTGCTGTTATCATATTTATTAATAGGTAGAATTCAATATAAATCACGCAACAGCTTTTACCTTTACTCCGATCTAGCTGTCGTCTAGGAGAAATGAATAGCAATAATTGAAATTTCATTTCTGTTTTCGTCTTCTTTTCTCTCCAAGCATTCATTATCTCTTTCCGCCTTATTTTCTGTCATTGTCTTAATTTATAGGTTTGTTTTTTTTTAGGGGGGGATAAGGAAACTACCATACAGTGTTTTGTCTTGTACTTTGTTTGTCTGTGTCCTTGGCGGTAACTAACCCCCTCTCTTTCTGAATTTAACATATAGGGTAAATCTAAATCATTTGTAAATGTACAAACACTGCTGCTTAGCCTCTGTCCATCCCCTTCTTCATCATGGCTCTTCCTTCTACCTTCTTTTAGCATAGACAAGACTGCAGCGAAGAACAATGCCAGCTTGGAGGAAACAGATCGTTCGTGTGATGCTTAGATTATGCTGTTTCCTCGTACTACTAACTTTTGTTTGCTCCTGTCAGGGGTTGGGTGGTTGTCAGCTATTTTCTATCGATGAAATGGCCAGTTTGACTGCTGTTGACATTGTTACGTATTCCAAACAAAATTATGAGGCATACAGAGAAGGAACAATTTCTTTTTTCATTTGTGTGTGTGTGTGTGTGTGTGTGTGTGTGTGTGTGTGTGTGTGTGTGTGCGTACGTGTGTGCGTGCGTGCGTGCGAGTGTGCGCACGCGCATGTGTGTGTGTGTGTGTGTGTGTGTGTGTGTGTGTGTGTAGAGAGAGAGAGAGAGAGAGAGAGAGAGAGAGAGAGAGAGAGAGAGAGAGAGAGAGAGACTCGAAAACGTTTCACTCATAAACTGATCAACTGTTCGTGTACTTGTCATTTCAAACATTTTTAAAGCAATGTTGTTCAATTTGTTCACAGACCATACAGCACAAAGTAAACATGATCACATCAGAGAAACAGTAACACAGAGTTAGACGACAAGAATAACTTTTTGTTTGTTCACTTAAAGATGGAGGGCAATAATGGTCTTCAACTTCACCGAACGGAAAAAATCAGTTGAACGTTGCTTTACATCAAAGCACTGGTTTTTTTTTTTTTTTTTTTTTTTTTTTTTTTTTTTTTTTTTTTTTTTCTGATCACAAAGGAGCTTGTGCCTAGGCGTTGGCTAGGACTCGGTACAACTCAATTACCATTTGATTTCCTCAGTGGATGTGTCAATATCTTCGTACATTGTCGTCAGATCGTTATATGGGCATCGACTGAGCCACACGTCAATGGTTACGAGGTTCACGTGCCGAGATTATAGCGATTTCCTCCTCATATTGTCCTTTGCTCTGTTGTGGCAGGGTAGGGCGGGTGTGGACTGGGATTACCAGAGAAAAGATGGGAAGACTGGATCTTATATATATATATATATATATATATATATATATATATATATATATATATATATATATATATATATAAGAAAAACTAACAAATTTCAAGGATAAGTAACCAAGCACCATTCCAGCAACTTACAGAGCAGCTTGGTGTTGCAATGACTGCAATAACTATTCAGTTATGAACAAAGCTTGCTCTTATGTCTTAGATTGAAGAAATAGGGGGAGATAAGCATTCATATCTGCAGTGGTAGATAATTCTGCCAAACTAACAGTTTGTGCATAAGTGGGTGAATGGGGAATAATAAATGCTTCTCAAATGAGCCTTCAGCAAACTTATAGTCTCCAAGGGGGGAGACAATCTTCAAAGGGGTGGATACTCACTAACATATCATAACTCCTGGTCAGATGCCGGTTTTGAAACCTGATTGTTTCTCCTCAGTGACCTCGGAAAGTGGTAACTTGACTCCTCTGCCTTTTCGGTTTAAAGCAGAATGCTATCCCAGAAAAAGGCTGGTGTGCAATACCATAGTATGTTTGTGAGTTTTCATAAAAACCCCTATTTCGTCAGTCAAGACATACGAGCAAGCTTTGTTCATAATTGAATAGTTCTTGCAGTCATTGCAACACCAAGCTGTTCTGTAAGTTGCTGGAATGGTGCTTGGTTACTTATCCTTGGAATTTATTAGTTTCTTGTAATTCAGTCCCTTGTGGATTCATTCCAAGAACTGGTCCTCAGCACTTGTGTCTTAAGGGTTTATCTTTTTACATTTTCTATTTTTCACGATAAAATGTAGCTTGTTTTGCTGTTTCGTGCCTTTCTTTTGCTTCCTAGGGTGGCACCTTTGGTTGGTTTTATGAAAACTCAACAAACATACTATGGTATTGCACACCAGCCTTTTTCTGGGATAGCATTCTGCTAGGCGGGGGTGGTTAAAATTAGGCAGAGAAAAAGAGGGAGAAGTTTGGGGTGAACAGATTTGAATTCTAAACCGCGTAAAAGAGTGAGAAAGAGAGGGTGGAGGGTGGGTGGTTGTTACAGAGAAGGAAAGGCTTGAAGAGATATAAACTGCACTGCTATGCCAACAGGTTTGATAATGCTTTCCCCACCGAATGAGATGCCCAATAGGACTGAATGGCATAAAAATGTATATATAAATAAGAAGATATAAAACGAATCTTTCCGCTCGCCCCCCCCCCCCCCCCCCCACACACACACACACACACACATACACACACGCGCGGCCAACAATAAAAACAATAACATACACACTCACTTTAATCACTCCGATTATGGGTTTCAACATACTGGAAAACAGTGATCTGACTTCTATGCAGTTAAAAAGTGATTATCTCTGCATTTAAAATAGTATTGCTTGGAGCCATATGGATTACAAAATATATATATATATATACATATATATATGGAGCGAGCGGGAGGGGATGGAAAATTCTCTAAATTTCCCGTGTGTTGATACACTCGGTACACCATAGGTAGTAGGTGCTTGTAGCGTGGAATGGTCCCTGCTCTCGCTTTATGGCGTAAGCGTTATGGAAGAACCGTCCCCATTGTCCGAAACATCCAATCCGCTCACGCCCCTGTTTAAAATTTGCTTGTGACTCATGTGGTCACAGAGACGTTGAGGAGAGAGGACGTGTTGTTCACTGCGTGAATCGGCCGTTGGAAAAAGAGACTGGACTGTAGGTAATTGTTTAACTATAAATTGTTGTGTCCTGTTATTTTTTCTTATTTTTTTTTTTTGTTCTTGTTGTAAATAATCGTTCAATCCAGAATGACAAACTCCCGACTTTTTGACTCGAGTTGAGTAGACTGATCGGAAGAGCTAGTTTTGTGAACAGACATGCTATGCCGTGCTTATGAATGGAGACCTGAATTTACGTTAGCGTTGTGTGTCCTACACAAGCATGAATTCGAAAATGAATCTCTGTTGTGGATTTACGTTCTAAATCCTTTGGTTGGTGATTGCTTTAATCCTTTGTGTATAGATGAGAATTTTTAGCGAGATATATTGTTCTTAGACGTTGTTTGGTTTGATCCAAAGACCAGATTCCGTATACTGTGTTTCTGTTTTGCTTAATCGCACCATGTTCTCATAATCATTGCACATAATCATCGCACATAATCATTGTGCAATGATTATGAGAACATGGTGCGATTAAGCAAATGATTATGTGCGGAACCTGGTTACTAACCTAGTTGGGCCCCACGAACCACTTCTGGCAACCGTCAAACGACGGAAGATGGCATGCTTTGGCCACGTCATTCGTCACACACACCCTCTCCAAAATCATCCTTCAAGGTACCGTTGAAGGAGGGCGCAGACGAGGACGGCAGACAAAGAGCTGTTCCGACAATATAAAGGACTGGACCAAATGACCATGTCAGATCTCCTCAAGACAGCCACCAACAGAAGAGACTGGAGAGAAACTGCGGCTGCCTCATCACGTCCCCCCAACGACCCCAGCGTCATTCGAAAACATTACATTGTGTTAGTTATATAGTGGGAGGGCGGGGGTGGGGGGTGGGGTCGGGGGTGGGGGTGGGGGGCAGGAGGGGTGGGGGGTGGGGGAACCAAATCCCGTCATTCCAACTTGACGTCACCCGAGCGATGTGTGGTTGGCAGCGAGACTGAATGTCGTCTGCTACTGGACAGTTGGGTGTGTGATGCACTGAACCTAGTACCGCCTGTGTGATTTTTGTAACGTGGATCACGGGGAAGATGTCCCACATGCTGTGTGTTGGATGCAATTTTTGTGCGGTTGTCTTGCCTTTAAAGACATGTGTACTGTGTACGACAGGCAACTTATGTTTTCGTAGAGACGCCAGTGGCTGGACGATTACAGAACATGTTGTAGAGGTGAGA
>JADBJO010004804.1:27500-37500 GCA_016801955.1 Conus betulinus | reverse complement strand
TAGATATTTGTTTTAAAGTGGTGCTATGGCTAGCCAGTAACACCAGTGTAATTATGGAATAACCTATTGTCAATATTGACAGAAATGTTAGTTTTCACCTGAAATCATTACACTCTACGTTCATCTGGTTGTTTGTGCTGCTTAGTTTAGTGTCTTTTTTATGATAGTGATCAAAAGATCCTGAATTCCTTTCGATGTGAATGACCTAAAATTATATGGGAAAGTGGGTAGTGCGAAGCGTTTTATTTTCGTTAAAGTCGCTTTCATCATAATTTCTGTAATAAGCTATGATTGTGATTAATTGCAACAGTTGTTCACCCTTTCTTGAAATTAGGCTCTGACTTTGTTAATTAAATCACATGAATCCCCCCCCCACCCCACTCCCCACCCATCCCTTTCTCTCTCTCTGTCCGTCCGTCTGTCTGTTTCTCTATCTGTCTGTCTGTCTCTCACACACACACACACACACACACACACACACACACACACACACACACACACACACACAATCGATCAGTCAAGCCAAACAGTGTGAAAGCTTATAAGCCGAATTAAATAAACAGAAACGGCGCACTATTGATTTGCGAATGAAACTTTGGATCACATCAGTGCATACATGTAGTCATGCTGAAACCATTGATCTTATTTAAAAAAAAATGGATGGATATATTCAATCGCTCGCGGTAAACAGGCAGGCCAATGGTCCTAGTATGCTGCATTAAACTGTTGAAACTGAATAAAAGGACAAAAAAAATGGAGACGCATTTCGATTATGATTTATAGCAACTGTTGATTTTTATTTGATTTGATTTTTTTTGTTGTGTTGTATGAATTCTTCTTTGTGCAAACCGAATGCAATCTTCTTATGAATTTGATTCATTGCTTTTAAGAGAGAAGAGTACTGTCACGCACACACACAGACCACACACACAGACACACCCACACACACACACACACACACACACACACACACACACACACACACACATATATATATATATATATATATATATATATATATATATATATATATATATATATTTTTTTTTTCCTTATGTTGTTTTCCAAATATGTGAACGAGTCTGTATGCGTGCGCGCGCGCGCGCGTGTGTGTATGTGTGTGTGTGTGTGTTGCGCCTGCGCGCCTGCGCGTCTTTGTGTGTGCGTACGTACGCGCGCGCGCGCGCGCGTGTGTGTGTGTGTGTGTGTAGTAGTGGAGTTGTGTAAATGAATTTGTGTGTACACATGTAAACATTTATTGAAAAGAGAAAAGTGACAACCTGGGCATTTAATGAACATAATAAAAAAAAATGTAACCTAGAAAGAAGAAGCAGAGCCTTTCAAGGCGTGATATGATGCATTCCACTCCATATCTTCATTCCTTACACCAATTGCATCCAATACAATACCCCCCCCCCCCCCCCCCCCCCTCCCCCCCATCCTCTCCACCTGCACCATCTTCCTATTTCTCATCCTACTCAAAGACTTTTACTGACGTATATGAAGTTATAATACTTCATTCTCCTTTTCGTCTTCGCTCCACCATCGCCTTTCCCACATCTCCCCCATCTTCCCCAGCAGCATTACTGCCAGACTGCTTACAACCTTTTTCCATCCGCTTCCCGTTGCACAGCCACACCCTAGGCCACACTGCCCCTGCTCCAGCACTGGAGTCCACCAGGAGCAATCAATGTCGGGTCGTCATGAGGCAGGCAGCCTAGCGAAGAAGACACAGCACTGATGCTGGGTCATTTTTTAGTGGTGTTCAGTGGCGCCACTTCTGAGTCACCTCAATGGTGTCGAATGGTACCAGATCAGATCCAGCGTATGTCCTCAGCACACCGCATACTGAGCTTCCATCTGACGACGACAACTGCTTAGGCGCAGAACCAGCGTGAAGTTAGCACGTACCATCTACTGTGTACGCTTACACATTTAGCGACAGTCCAGATAAACCCGTCAGTGCCTCTGATGGTACTCGAAACACACAACCTCCCGACACGCCGACCTGTGATACTAACCACTGTGCCAGGATGGCGAGGATCAGTTAGTATGTTTATTTGTTCATGCATTTATCACTCCATTTAGCTACCCATTTATGTATATATGTCCTTTTTGCGTATTTATTCATCGTGTACTTATTTCATCGGTTAATTTTGTCTCTGCAATGTCAACAAGGTCAGGAAAGATGACACGATTCATGCTAGACCACTCTGTTAGCAGCGGGGGGAAAATTGCAATACTATTTAGTTATCCCTGGGGGAGCGTTTTGGCGGACCGTTAGGTCGTTGTTGATACTTCTCACGGGCGCGCTTTACGAGGCCACACACTGGATTCACTACCCATGTTGAGATTTGACCCCACGGCGATTCCGGTGCTTGCTTGTTTCGTTCTTGGGTTCTGTGTTTTTTAAAGCTATGAAAGGATAGATCGAAGTTTTGGTTGGGCCGATGAATGAATGGATGTTTTATGTGTGTGTGTGTGTGTGTGTGTTTAGGGAAAGGTGCCCGAGGTTTCTGAAAAGCACGTGCACGTATTAACGTGCAGGTGGCTGGTTCAAGAGGTAACGCGTGATAGTGGGAATGTATTGAGGGCAGAAAGGATTGGACAGCGTGGGAGTGTCGCGGGACAGAGGATGCCGTTTTATGAACGTGAGGGTTTTACTGCTGTTGTTCTTCTTTTTCTACTTCATTTTGTTTCCCTTGGGGGTATATTGAGGGGGGGGGGGGGGGGGGGGGGGGGGGGGGGGGGGCGAGTATGAGGGGTGGCGGTGGGTGGATGTTAGCAAAGCCCAACTGGAAAAAAAAAATACTACCTAGACTGTCACTCAGTCTGTTCGTCTCTCTCTTTCTCCTGTCTCTGTTTCTCTGAGAGGGGTGCATCTCTCTCTCTCTCTCTCTCTCTCTCTCTCTCGCGCGCGCGCGCGTGCATGTTTGTGTGTGTGTGTGCGTGTGTGTGTGTGTGTGTGTGTGTTTGCGCGCGCGTGCACGCGTGTGTAGTGCACGCGCGAGCGCGAATGCGAGGGGTGAAAAAGGCAGGAAGAGGAAAAGAGAACGTTGAAGCAGGAACATGTCTTAGTTGTTAAACGATGGTGACAGGTAAACATAACAAAGATCCATAACAGCGGATATAGCAACGATCATGTTGAAGTCGGCATTGACTGAACGATAATAGATATGGTGAGGTTGATCGATATGCCGATGAGCATGCCGGCACTGTCAACACTGTAGTCGCTAATGGTCGTGTTGGTGGTGTTGCTTCTTCGCCAATGGTGGCACTGACTGTGAAGAAGCTGATGATTGTGACAATGATAACGACGACGATGATGATGATGATGATGATGATGTTGATGATGATGATGATGATGATGATGATGATGATGATGATGACCGGGCTTTGCTAATTTCGCAGCAGGGGATGATGCTTGTGTCCATCCCTTTTCTACATGCATACAAAGCTTAAGAGTATACACATGTAATCTCTGTTGTACGTTTTACATTTAAAAAAAAAAAATAAAAGTCTATTTCAGAAGCAAATACTGTGCAACCATCGGTGATAAGATAAGCCGCAGCAGTTGTTGCAGCGGTGGTGGCAACAGCAACAATTGAAGGCCAAGCTGAAGTGACAGCAGTAGCAGAAGAATTAGTAAAGCGAATAGAAGCTGAAGCATCAGAGGACATGTATGAAAGAAACGTCCTGTTGAACATTCGCAAGCTGAAGCAGCAGTGGACATTTATGCAAGAAACGTACCGTTGAACATTTGCAGGTAACAGCATCTTCACTCACAGAGAAAAAAAATCAAACACTTTCCGAACTGAATTCGTTAAGAACGTAAAGTGCCCTCGTGGTCAAAAATTCAGAAACAAACATACACTTCTTGTGTTCTGCTTTTACATGTATCTTACCAAAGTTTGGTCATACATTACCATCAGGCGTTTATTCCAGTCCTGTCTTAGTTTTAGAAGTTACCCTGGGCATTCATCATCAATGGTCCATTTATTAGTTTTTATGTTCCTTTGCTTGGCATCCGAATCACGTAAGCGCGTGGATGTTAACTGAAAATGATAACAATACAGCAGCTGCAGTAGAAATGACTAGCACTAGGGCTGGTTGCCTGCCATCCATTGGCATGTTGCAAAGGGCATGGGTACAAAGGTTTTTTCGGTTCATGTTGTCTATAACCCAGCCGACGGCAGCGGGCCTCTTCAGATCATACATTAAAATTTTGTTATCGGCGGAATTTATCTCCTTCACTTAAGTGGTAGCAATCCTCCTCCTCCTGCTCCTCACCACCACACCACCACACACCACCACCATCATCATAATCTCATCATCATCGTCATAATGATACTACTACTACTACTACTACTAATGCTGCTGCTGCTGCTGCTACTACTACTACTACTACTACTGATGACTACTATGATGATGATGATGATGATGATCACATTCACCATTATCATTGTCATCATCATCAGCATCATCATCAATGTCAACATCATTTATCATGTTTACAAAACATAATGAAAAGTAATTATACTCGTCAAAAACACGATCAGGAGCTTAGAATCCCAATTGCAAACGTAGTAATGAAAACAGTAGGCGTGGTAATAGCTGCCGCAACAGCAACCACAACAAGAACAGCAACAACAGCAACAACAAAAAATCGGTAGCAAACCGCACAGACTGCATTTTCATTTTGCATTACGGGACAAATGAGACCACCTAAGGCTTGTCTACAGGGGTGAGGGGGGTGGGGGGGGGGGGGGGGGGGGTGGGTGGCTAATCTAGAATGAGTTTTGTTTTGTTTTGTTTTGCCTTGTTTTGTTCTAGCATTTTTTTATATGGCGTGTGAACGGGCTGACAGAGGCAGGAATTACAACTGACTGGGAACAAGGCTTTCCATTAATATGACAATGGCTATAATTGTGTAACACTAGGCTCTGCTTTGACAGCCTGCCTGCCAAGCAGGGCGCGGTCGATCATGGACGAAGTTTAAGTAGGGGGGGAATTGTATGGAGCGAAATCCCATCACCATGAAAGCGCGGTCGTCCACGCATACACATCCCTCACACTTGTGATGCACAAAAAACACGGAAATTGTAAAGCAGAGAGATGCACATTCACTCACGTGCTCTGTTTCACGGACATACGTTCCCGTGTAAGCACGTACGCATTCACGTGTGCATGCATGCTGGGATATTTGCACACATTTTTTCATATGCACATATTGCATGCGTGATCATGCCTATGCATTTACCAATGTCCGTCAATGCAGCCACATGTTAGTCTTCTGCACACATACCTACTTGTTTATCTTTTTAATCACATGATAGTGCTTGTGTCTATCTTAAACAGAGAGAGAGAGAGAGAGAGAGAGAGAGAGAGAGAGAGAGAGAGAGAGAGAGAGAGAGAGAGAGAGAGATTCTGGACTTCATTAACATCACTTCTATGTGCTGAGCAGTGTTCTCTTCCCCTTGATCATCATCATCATCATCGACAGCAGCAGAAACATCATCGACGTCTTTGTCATCGGTATCAAGATCACCAGCGTCGTCATCATCAGATTGTATTCTTACAGATACAGATGTTTTATCCTTATTACCACTCTTGAGGCTACTGCTGTTTCTGCCGCTGATTTTACTACTCCAGCTTATCTCGTCCCACCTTGATCCTTCTATTCCTTCTACTACTTCTTTAACTACCACCACTGCTTCTGTGTGTCACTACCATTATTACCCCTCCTGCAGCTGTTGCTTTTTCAGCTGCTGGTGTTATTACTCCTACCCCTCCTTTTACTCCTTCTATTCCTTTTACTTCTTCAGATACCACGTCTTGTGTAACTAAAGAATGCTACTATCATTATTGCCAGTCCTACTGTTTTTGCCGTTTCTTCCGCTGACGTAATTGCTCCTACCGTTTTCCTATATCAATTTTATTCATTCTACTCTATTAACTAATCCTTCTTCATTCTTCTGCTCCTTAATCACCTCTACTGCGACTAGTACAACAACAACAACAAGAAAAACCACCACCTCTAGTACTACTATTACTACTTTTACTACTGCTACTACTACTACTACTACTAGTAGTAGTAGTAGTAGTAGTAGTAGTAGTAGTAGTAGTAAAAAATTGTACTACTACTACTAGTAGTTGTAGTAGTAGAAGTAGTAGTAGTAGTAGCAAATTGTTGTGGATGATGTTGTTCTGATTATGGTTTGTTATCTATGTTGTTGCAGTTGTGAATTATAAAGATTTTCTCTCTCTCTCTCTCTCTCTCTCTCTCTCTCTCTCTCTCTCTCTCTCTCTCTCTCTCTCTCCTACTCCACTCCTCCTCTCTGTCTCTCTATGCCTCTTTTTCAGTGTATGTCTGTCTGTGTCTTTCTTTCCATCTGGCTGTCTGTCCCTTCTTCTAAATGTCTTTCTGTCTGTCTAGTTGTCTGTCTGTCTCTCTTCCACCCTCACCCCTACCTTCTTTTGCTTTCTTACTTCACACTGCAGCCAAGGAATCAACAGGGTCATCAACAATGACCAGAACTAATTTTTTTAAAAAGAAGATAACCATCATGTCTTTAGCTCCCCCTCACAACCCCCCCCCCCCCCCCCCACCACACACACACCACACACACTCCCACATCTCATCCCACAACAACCACCCCTGACCCTCCTTACCATCCCATTCCCCACTTCCTCGCCCGTCCCTAAGGTCAAAATTCCAGTAATAGACCTAATATCCCTAACATCCTCCTGTGACTGGCTGGCACAGTCGTGCACGAGAAGATAAAAGCCATCATTTCACAGGGCAACAAACAGCGCGAGGGAAGACTGGACACGCGATGGCTTCAACCGCGCCCTTTGCTCTTGTGGCTTCTCCTCAGGCCCATCCACTGAGTGCAAAAGACAATGATGACAGAGTCGGTATTACAGGCAAGGTGAGTTGCAAACGTGTGCACTCGATGATTATTTGAAATGGAGACAGGTAAAGCTTTTGATGTGGCTTTTAGCTTCAATTTGTCGTTTTCTTATGAAGAGAGATTTTCTTCCTTCATATGTGAGAGATAATGTCAAATTTACAATGATCAAAACGAACGAGTGAGTAACAAACAAGCAAATTAACACGAGTAATGAAAGACACTGACAGAAAGAAAATCAAGCGCTTAGATTACATCAGGTAAACAGGCAGGAAGAAATTTTTGATTTGTGGATTAAAAACCTTGATGACATCTCAAGGAAACGGTGCCCTATTGGAATCACTGTCTTTAAAGAAATGAGTTCATCTTCAGCTATTACCAGCGAATTATCGCATAATTCTTTTTTGCTCTTTAAATGAATATCAAATAATGAAAGCATGACAATGTCAAAAGCATTTCTTAACATTTAGCAATAGCAATTCCGACATAACAAAATTTCTGCTAATGTCAAGGAACTGAAATCTAATTCATGATCTTATATAGTTTCTATTTTCTTCTGCTAAAATTCAAACGACCCAAAATCTAATATTTAAATGTAAATCAAGAATATAAAAAAGAGATGAAAGGAACTGATTGAAGGAACAAATAAGCTAGAGAGAGAGAGAGAGAGGAGGGAGATGGAGAGAGAGATAGAGAGAGAGACAGAGTGAGACAGAGACAGAGAGACAGAGACAGTGAGACAGAGAGAAAGACAGAGACAGAGATAGAGAGAGAGGTGGATGTCTGTCTGTCTGTCTGTCTGTCTCTCTGTCTCTCTCTCTCTCTCTCTCTCTCTCTCTCTCTCTCTCTCTCTCTCTCTCTCTTATTCTCTTCCCCCCTTCTGCCTGCCAGTCCATCTCTCTCTCTCTCTCTCTCTCTCTCTCTCTCTCTCTCTCTCTCTCTTTGTGTGTCTCTCTCCCTTCTATTGCACCTCAGCCCCAACCATCCCTAACACTCTCATTTCACCCTGTAGCCTAAGGATCAACAGAACCAGCAACAATGACCTCAACTGAACTTTACAAAAGAAGATAACCATCATGTTTTCAGCTCCTACACCCACCCCCAAATCCCCTCTCACTACCCCAACTCTCTGCTTCCTCATCCACCCCTAAGGTCAAAATTCCAATAATAACCCTAATATCCCTAACATCCTCCTGTGATTGGTTGGCACAATCTTGCACGAGAAGATAAAAGCCATCATTTCACAGGGCAACAAACAGCGCGAGGGAAGACCGGACACGCGATGGCTTCAACCGCGCCTTTGATCTTGCGGCTTCTCCTCAGGCCCATCCACTGAGTGCAAAAGACAATGATGACAGAGTCCGGTATTACAGGCAAGGTGAGTTGCAAACGTGCACTCAATGATTATTGAAAATGGAGACAGGTGAAGTTTTTGATGTGGCTTCATTTTTGTCTACTCTTATGAAGTGAGTTTTTTTTTTTTTTATCGTGTGAGAGAAAGATGATATCAAATTTGCAATGATCAGAACGGACGAGTGAGTGACAAACAAGCACGAGCCATAACATCTGAGAGGAAACCAAGCGTTTAGGTCACGCCACGTAAAGCGGAAGGAACAGAGTTTTGATTTGTGGGTTAAAAACCTTGGTTACACCTCGATGAAGCAGTGCCCTATTGGAATCACTGGTCTTAAAGAAATGAGTTCACCTTTAGCTTATTACCAGCCAGTTATCGTAGAGTCCTTTCTTTCGTCATTTCATTGAAACCAAATACCGAAAGAATGACAGTTTCAAAAGCATTTCTTTAGTCATTTAAGAATGACAAAAACTGACGTGTAAAATTTTATTTCAAGGAAACTGAAATTGAATTGGTTTCTTGTGTCTTCCATTAGAATTGTAAATGATGCAACACCAAGTCTTCAAATGTTAAACATCAACATAAAAAAAGTGATGAAAGGTCTGAACGAGGAAGCAAAAGCTACACACACACACACACACACACACACACACACACACACACACACACACACACACACACACACACAGAGAGAGAGAGAGAGAGAGAGAGAGAGACAGACAGACAGACAGACAGGCAGAGACAGAAAAGAGAGGGGTGGATAGGATGGAGATACTGAGAGAAAAATCAATCTCTCTCGCTCATATGCATACATACATACATACATATATCTATCTATCTCTGTCTAGATCAATCTATCTATACAGATGATATAGATAGATATAGATAGATTAGATATAGATAGATGTACACACGTACATGTAAGTATAAGTACACACACACACACACACACACACACACACACACACACACACACACAATATATATATATATATATATATATATATATATATATATATATATATATATATATATAGATGTGTGTGTGTGTGTGTGTGTGTGTGTGTGTGTGTGTGTGTTAGATCATGAAAACCTGGTGCTTCTTGTATCACACCACATTTGCAATGGCAGTGGAGTGAACAATACTGAAAAGAAAACACCACCACTTGGTGTCCAGCTGTATTTCTTTGTCAAGAAAAAAGTTTGAATCTGTTATCATATACAGACGACGGGAGCGGGGAAAATGGGAATAAAACATCAGAGAAAACACACCATTTGAAATATAAAGTCTTCATTAGCAGCCTAAGGGGACCATTGTTCTCCATATAGAAGACAGAATCATTCATTTTGCCTGCTCTGAGGCGTTTCGGGTGCTGATCCAGACTTATCAGGAAGACACGGCTGACTCTGTCTATGCTCCCTTAGTATCAACTGGAAATATGATATACCGCAGTCTATACCTCTGTGATACTCTTACCACCAAGGCTCAAAAACACAATCCAACAACCCCCACCCCCCCCCCCACCCCCACCCCCCCCACCCCCCAAAGCTGCAAGCGAAGGGTAGAAAAGTAAAACGAAAAGAAAGTAAGTGGGGAAACGTGTTGTTGAAAAAAAACTGAAATGAATCGTTATGTAAACATTGTTAATTGTGGAAAATCTGTGAGCCTGTGCTCGAGGGTCTGTGTAAGGATGCAAGGAAGATCAAATGATGTCAACAGTCAGAGTGGTCAGAT
>JADBJO010004804.1:15000-17500 GCA_016801955.1 Conus betulinus | reverse complement strand
CATGGGGCATCATCCTTGACCATAATGAACTTGCCTACAAATTTTCAGAGATATAGGCCATGTACTTTCTGAGATAATTCCTTCAAAAAGGAAAGGAAAAACCGTATATGGGCCGTTATGGCCGTAGTAACGAATTACAATCTACAAATTTTCAGAAAGATCGGCCCAGTAGTTTTGTCTGGAGCGAGTGGAAAACACATTTTGACCACGGACGGACGGACAGACAGACAGACAGACGCGAGAGAGAGCGCGGCGCGCGCGCGCACACACACACACACACACACACACACACCACACACACACACACACACACACCAACACAAACACAGAGCATTTATTCGTTCCCATTGTAAAGTACTCCCTGTTCGTAAGAACTGGGAGTACAAAAAGGAAAAGGACAAAGAAAAACGAAAGAAAAAGAAGTACAACGACAACGGAGACGACACAAGAGAATGAAGTCAACCAAGGACAAGAAGAAGAAAGGAAAAAGAAGAAAAGAACCGAAAATGGAAGGAAAAGCAGAGAAAGAAGAAGAGGAAAACGAGTAAGCGAAAAAAAAAAAAACCTCAAAACGAGGGATCGAAAAATGAAAGACATGAGAAAAGAAGAAGGACAATAACAAGGAAATGACAGAGAAATAGACAAGAACGAAGAAACGGAAGAGAAAAGGAAAAGTGAAGAACAAGAAAATGATTCACACACACCACACACACCACACACACACACAAACACACACCACACACACACAACACACTCTCACATCACGCTCTCACTCACTCACACACACACACCACACAACACACCACACACACACACACACACACACACACACACACACACACACACAAGAGTAAGATTGACTGTGGTTCTAAATCTTGTATGTCCGCAGGCACACTCTCTCTTAGTCTCTCTCTCTCTCTCCTCCCTCCCCCCCCCCTCTTTCTCTGTGTGTCGGTGTGTGTCGTGTTGTGTGTGGTGTGTGTGTGGTTGTGGTGTGTGGTGTTGTGTGTGACGAGGAGGAGAGAGAGAAGAGGTGAGAGTGATAGGAGAGCAGACAGAGAAGGGAGGTAGAGAGAGAGAGAGAGAGAGAGAGAGAGGAGAGCGGAGAGAGGGAGATTCGAGAGAAGAATTCATTCAGTTTGGTCCCTTTCTAAGGAGCTCTAGAGGTTTTTTGGAGATGAGGTAAATTCATGGCAAACCCCCCATTGCGATCAAAAAAGAGGCCCGTCAGTTGAAGCTCTCATTCCTCTCAAACGCCCACCGAAGGGAATCGCACTCAGGACTAAGAGGACCGACGAAACCCTTTCCTTCATCCCCGCATCCTCCATTCTTCCCCCTTCAACTGTGCGAGGGTCCCCTCCCCCTCCCTCCCCCTCCCCTAACATTTACTTCAGTGTCCTCTCACTTTTTGCCCTCACGCACAGGTGCATAAGCTGAAGAAAGCAAAGAAACCCCACAAATCGTTTGACACAGATCGAAATGCCAGAAAAAGAAAAAACAGTTCATACGGGAATTGCGATGGAGCGGTGGAAATGTATTCTGGCACGGTTCGTTTGTCGCGGTTGAATTTAACAGGTACACGAAAAAAAAATGAAAAAAACAAGAAATGAGTAAATCGTTGAACCCCGTATCGGCCCTCCCAAATGAGTTCAGAGCATTCGATAAGACGTAAAGTTCAAAGTTCAGAGAAAAGAATACAAAAGTTTGAAATACGAAATGCCCAAAACAGTAATAAGAAGAAGGGTGGAAAAAGAAATACAGGAAGAAAAGGCACGGTTTTGTGAAGAAAACAAACAAAAAAAAAAGATGTAACAAACAAAGAAGGAAAAAAGTGAAAAAAGAAAGCAAAACAACGGCGAGCATTCAGGAAAGACGTAAAGTCAAGGTCAGAAATAAAGAAAATGATAAAAAAAGCGGAAGACAGACAGGAAAGAGAAAGAAAAGAACAGGAAAAACAGAAAGAACGAAGGGGTGGAAAACAAGGAGGGAAGAAACAAACGGAAAATGGGAACACAGCAAAAGAAAAGGTGCGAAAAACGAGCGGAAAAGAAGAGAGAGAGAGAGGAGAGAGAGAGAGAGAGAGAGGAGAGAGACGAGTGAGAGATGAGAGATGAGAGAGTGAAAAAAAGGACCGAAGGAAAGAAAAGAAAAACGAAAGTTAAGGAAGACAAAAAAGAAATAAAACCGACCAAAAAAAAAACAAAACAAAAACAAGAAAGCAAGAAAGAATATAAAACCGAAAAAAAAAAAACAGGAACAAAAAGAAACAAACCACTCCCCAAGGGAGGAGAAAAATCGATTGAAAGGATGAAAAATGGAAATAAAAACTGAACAAGTTAAAAAAAAAAAAAAAAAAAAAAAAAGAAAGAAGAAAAAAAAAGGAAAGAAAAAATAAAAGAAAAGAAACGAAAAGAAAAGAACAGAACAGAAAGAAAAAAAAAAACAAAACCTTAGAATGGAACCCCACACAGAGTGACATAATTCAAGCTTGAAGCAGCGG
>JADBJO010004803.1:151899-185133 GCA_016801955.1 Conus betulinus | reverse complement strand
TCTTGCCATACAGTTCTTCAAATGTCTGTCAACATCAAACAAAAGATACGCTTCACAATTCCTAGATGATTTAAATGCTCTATGAAAAGCATACCTGTCACTGTTTTCAACGTGTTCCTCTCACTTTTGCTATCGGTTATCAATCAACCTTTGACGCACTTCTTTTAAAAAGATATTGACATTTTCCACACCGTGATTGACCCAGACGAACCCGAACCCATTGTGATACAATAAATCTCGACTATCAAGCGCCCAACTTTCATTTCTAACCATTTAATTCTAAACTAGGCAATATTTTATACGCCTTATATAGTAATTTTTTCTCATCCGTAAGCAGATTTTCAACCAGTCACTAATACATCGCAAATATGAGTTGATGTCATAGGATATCGATCTGTATCCCCATATAGTCATCATCTTGCGTTTTAGTTGCACTCCCAAGAATCCATTGAAAGCAAACAGGTGAACTTTTTTCTGTTTCAACAACAGCTTATCCATACACGATAACTCTGCTCCATACTGAGCAATGGTTGGACTTGCACATCAAAAAAGTTTAAGTAACACATCCAAAGAGTTGTTATTAAGCATATACAATTTTCTCAATATACATAGTACCGCATGTTTTGCTCTGTACCCAAGGTTCTGACAAGCAGGTGAAAAACGAAGACGAGTAGAGAATAGATGCCAAGATATTTGTAACAATTCACAACACCCATTGCCTCGCCATATAAAACCATCTCGCCATTGCTGCCAGGTATCCATCTTTTTCGAAAAAACTACGATGCGGCTGTCTTCCATATTTATCTTAAGTTGAAGCCTTACAGCTGTACTATGCAGGTTATTTAACTGGGTTTAGAGTCCAACTGGAGTTTCTGATAACAAAGCAATATTGTCAGCTAGTAACAAGATAAATAATTCGAAGATTTCAGGTGACAACATGGCTCCATGAGGTCCCTTTTCAATTACTTCTGAGGCCAATTCATTTATGAATAAAGAAAAACAATACATGACTACAGGCATCTCCCTGCTTCACACACCCTGTGTGCACAAAAGACAGTCTGTGAGTTCATTGCCACATCTTATTTTGCTTTCACATTAGAATACATACTTTTTATACACCTAAACAGCTTCCCTTTCACACCATTCTTTTGAAGAACTGGCCATAGAAATTTCCTTGAGGTGGAATCAAAGGCCTCAAAATCAATAAAAGCAACGTAGAATTTACGATTTAATGAAAACTGCTTCTGTATAATTGCTAATAATGTAAACACTGTATAGTATCCTTTCTTAAAACCAGCCTGATATTTGTCAGTGATATTGTACTGTTCTACCCACATCTGCAACCTGTAGTTTATAATAGAACTATAGCTTGCTGCCAATGTCACAAAGTGACACTCCTCTGTAGTTGCCAGGATCGTTAACATTTCCCTTTTTAAAGATGGTACTATGATTCCGTCCATCCTTCAGGGTATATCCCTCTGTCAAGAAGAGCACTGAAACCTTTAACAAGAACTCGACAATATCTCGCCAACCATTGTTAAACATTTCTCTAATTAAGTCATCTGGACCAGCAGATTTGTCGTTTTTCAACTTCTTTGTAGCTAGTACAACTTCCTCTTTAGAGACAGGGTCATCCAGAAGACTAATGTCATCTGTGTTTTCCGAATAATTTACCGTTTTTGAATCTATTGTCCTGCCAACATCTTTTTCAAGGAGGTTTTGAAATGTTTATGCCACTCGTTAACAGAAATCGAATTATGTGTGTGAGACATCTTGGATGACACCCTATATACATTACGCCAAAAGTCATGGTATCATTACCGTAAATAAGTAAATAAGATTGTGTAATAAACAAGTGTTGTATTCTTTTTCCTTCCCCTGTAATAGCTTTTCATATTCTTTTCGTGATTTACAATAACTGAACCTGCCAGTGACATCCTATGTTCTGCGGAATGTTCTTAGGAGCTTTGTGGCAGATGTTTCAGCTATTTGGCATTCTAGATCAAACCACACATCGTTACGTGTTCTTTTCTCAATTCTGATCCTTGTTTTCATACAGTCTGCTTTTTTTTTTTATACAGTTGTTATACTTATTCAATGCCAAGACATCTATGACGTCAACTGCTGCTTCAAGTGAAGATTTAGTACCTTTATTGTTCGTCAGCGCATGAAATAATTCAGCATCCTGTTCCCGCCAGACAAATATTTCAATAACTAACAACAATTTTCATTCATGTTAACTTGAACCTTATGAAGTTTTTCATCCGATAAAAGTTCACATGGAATTCCAGAGGCAAGTGATCGACCCAATGCGTTCGTGTACATACAGAGAACATGATGATATAATACATACATACATAAAGATCAACAGTGGCCAAAAATAATCATTAACACTATTACCTGTGTCAGAAACGTATCTGAAACGACCTTGGCGGTCGTCATTATGTACTCCGTTAAAAATGCATAATTTTATAGCTATGCACATGCTTAGTAAATACCATATCTATTTAATACTTTGTCTTCAGACTCCCTTTTAACACAAAAAGAATCATTTTTTAACGTGTACTATCAACAGTGCTAAAGCACCCTTATCCTGGCTGATATTAGACGTTTATGCTGTTAAGGTCTCCACTTAAAAGAATATACATATTAGAAGATTCAAAGACATTACCTGTGACAATATACTAGTGCACGCATACCATTATCAACATCAAAATACGAGTAGTATGGTGAATTTTCCGGGGTACATACAAAATATCTTTGGTCAAATTATGTAGACTTCTTGAAATTACAAACATATTACCATTGTTGTAATCAACACCATTACTTTAACATATTGCAGAAGTCCTTTCTTCATGAGACAATTTATTCCCCCTGATCGTCTCCCTTGATGTGTAAATTGTATGGCAGGTTTACAGAAAATTTCATGGTATTAAAAGAAAAAGGTTGTAAATAATCAACTAACGTTTCAACAAGGCAAACGATGTTATATAAGAGAGAAAGTCTTGATCACCAATCTTCGACAACACCCCATTGGCATTCCAATGTAAAAATGACAAACGATTTCCATCCACACACGTTATTCCTTTCTCGCTCTTTTACGCATGCACTCTCTTCCCCTGCAATGTACAATTCTCACTACCAGTCTCAAAATACACATCAACACCACTAGCGGAAGGCAACGAGTTCGCACTATCCTCGTGCACGCGATCGGGAGCTGACATAGCTGCAGTGTCATCTTCTGTCACAAGCTCACGGGGAACACCACCACTTGCACGTGAATACATTCTGTAAGAACTAGAGGAAGACGGTGATGCTATTTTTTTTGTTCCCTCTGTGTTATGTACAACTTCCTAGTTACAAAATCTTTTCTATGACATACAATGTATACCATTCTTTATGTATGCTAGGTCGGCTGCATTCCTATTGTATTGGTTTTAGGTTTTGTAGATGATCCATCACAAATTTCTTCCCCTCTCTAATCAGATGCTCAAAAACCATTGTTGCCTTCTTGTTTTCTTTTCTGGCTGTCTTTAGATGAAGAACAAGTTTCCGTCGAATCTCCCTAAACCGTGCGGAGAAAACTTCCCCTGTGAATACGTTGCTGCCCCCGAAGATTTCTTCTCTTTCTAAGAATTTTTCCTTGTCTTTAAAAAAGGTACACCGGCCAATAATATAGGAATCTTTCTTTTTGTGGAGTCTGTTGGGACGGTCAAAGTCAATGTCCTGTGTCAGGTTCAGTTTGTCTGTCAGAAGATCTCTAATTACACCTTCACTTCGCTCTTCAATTTCATTTTCCTGTCGGGGGATGCCATAAAAAATCATATTGTTTCTTCTGGACCGTCCCTCTAGGTCGTCAGCTTTCATTTCTATGTTCTTTACCTTTTCCCATAGTCTTTCGTTTTGTTCTTTCAGAGTTTGAGTTTCACTTTGTCACGGTTCACCTGGTTAAGGGTGACCAATGACGAGGCGCGTGGAAAGAGGGAGAACCCACAAGTACCTGACCTCAAGCACACAACTCAAACACTGGGCACGAGATAGATAAACCACAACATTTAGTCACATTAAACAGATATTGATGAGAGATGAAGAGACGGGGCCCTAACTAACTATATAGAACAGTGATGATCCAACCCCCCACCCCCCCCCCCCAGCCCAATACAGAACCAAGGAGGACCTAATCACCCCACCTACCCCACACTACTGAATCCGGGGGAAAAGGGAAATGTGGACAATGACAATCACATAAGAAAAAAAACAGTCTTCAAATCTATTTTTAAAAAAAAAAAAAACTAATGGCCTGTCAAAGGAACAAAACAAAACAAAACAAAACCTCAAAGAAAACATCCCAAACAGTTCATTTCTCTGGTACATTTCTGTCAGCCTCTGTCCTGTTCTGTCTTTCTGGGGCCACCTAGAGTCCCACACCACCCCCACCCACAAACCCTCAACTCACGCGCGCCCCTCACTGCAGTCGCCTCATGACGTCAGGACAGGCAAGGAGGTGCCGACATCACAATCGGAACCTCCCAGGTCCCAGGGCAGCAGGCTGTGTCATCGTCTCGGCCAGCAGGAGCAAGGCCAAGGCGTGGATGAACAGGAGGTGAAGCAGACGAAGACCCAGGGGAAAGGCAGAAGGAGAAGAAAAAAGGGAAATGCAAAACCACTCGTGTCAAAGGAGGACAAAGACGACAGGTCACCACGTCTGGGAAGAGGAAAAGTCCATGTAGACCCCCCTCAGGAAGATGTCGCCCCCAGTCTGACCCTCCTGTCTTCTATCCCTCTCCAGTCTTCCTTTCCAAGGCCCTCCTCCGTCTTCTTCTCAGGGTCTTCTCCGTCTTTCTTCTCAGGGTCTTCTCCTTTCTTCTTCCTTTGGCCCTCCAGATGAAAAGATGATGTGGGGGGGGGGGGGGGGATGGTGATGATGGATAACCTCCAACAAG
The DNA here is from genome assembly GCA_016801955.1 of Conus betulinus. Classification (NCBI taxonomy): domain Eukaryota; kingdom Metazoa; phylum Mollusca; class Gastropoda; order Neogastropoda; family Conidae; genus Conus; species Conus betulinus. Next base: position 180,190 of record JADBJO010004803.1, on the reverse strand, counting down.
ACGACGAATCTCGCTCCAGTGGGCTGACTGCCCACTGCTGTTGATATCTAGAATGAAGGGACAAATGTACCGTCACGTTTTCTCACCCGTCACACCCGTCACGTTTTCTCACCTCTCTCTCTCTCTCTCTCTCTTTCTCTCTCGTCACGTTTTCTCTCCTCTCTCTCTCTCTCTCTCTCTCTCTCTCTCTCTCTCTCTCTCGATCACGAAAAATGTCTTTGGGAAAAAGGAGTTTTATATTTCGGAAGGTAACCAGCTGTCAGACGAAAAAGACGCTTACCTAGAGCCGGCCGTTTGGCCCGATCCGACAAAAGATTGAAAGTCGGACCAGACGGCCGACAAGCTGCGATCTTTCCGTCTGTCTGATAACAATTTTAAACACGCTATGACAACCCTTATGACACGTGGCAAAGGCTAACGCCTTATCAACGTTGGTTAAAATCTGATAAAAACACTAGATTTCTGTAAGCACAGACGGACTGACACACAGACACAGATACTCCCTCTCTCTCTCTCTCTCTCTCTCTCTCTCTCACACACACACACACACACACACACACACACACACGGAGTGAGAAAACGTGACGAGTGAGGTGAAAAACGTGACGATATACCCGTCACGTTTTCTCAACAGGTGAGAAAACGTGACGGGTGAGAAAACGTGACGTAACAGACGAGGCCCTCTCAAACAAAATGATCCATGTAAAGAAAATGAGATGACTCGCGGATCACCCCCCAAATCCAGAGTGCCAAAACTCACCCAAAACCCAACTTTTTGCCCACGTTCCAACAGTGACGTCGGCGAGCGAGAAGACTGGGTGAACGAAAATGAACGGGAACGCACGTGCAAAGACAGTGCACAGTGAGGGCTGGGGGTGAAATGGCAAGTGACTGCCCGAAATCAGTCGAGCAGTGTTTGCCCCAAGATTTGGTCCCTCCTGAAAAATGGGCATATAGACCAAAAGTAATAGGATCAAAATCTCTCAAAAGGGGTAGAAAAGAAAGGTCACGCTTTGTGCGTGACACACTTCTTAAATTGATCACTTCCTCTTTCAGTTCAATCATCTCTTCCCACAGTCCAGCAAACATGTCTTTAACTTGTCGGATATCCCCCTTCACTTCGTTGAACTTACTGTGAAGAGTCGCCATGATGTCCTTCAGCGTTAGGTCACCGGCTGTCCGTGAAGGGGAAGAAGCTCCAGCAGAGCCGTCACTGGTGCTCTTCAAGCGGGTTGGCCGAAGACTTTCCGCCTTTCCCAGATCCAGGTCCAGGGTTCAGCTCCACGTCCCCACAGCAATGTAGAAAAAAAGCGCCGGCGTATAAAATAGGCCAGGAGCAGGCCAACCATGACACCGTGTACCCGTTTGCGCCGTTTAAATGTCCGAAAGAACATGGCTTTCTTTTCCAACACTCGTCGAGCCTTGAAATGTGTGATGACGACCAGGTACTCTCCGGGTTGATTTTGGGGCTCAGAGAGAGAGAGAGAGAGAGAGAGAGAGAGAGCTCAGAGAAAGAAAAATTTTTTTTTTTTTTTTTAATGTAAGTGTTACGGATGGTGTGCGGTGCGTGTTTTGCTGTCTGTCACTCACTTGAAGAAGTTTGGATGCGTATACGACCTTTCCCTACACATACCCACACCACATGAATTTAGCAGGCAACAAGTTAAGTTTTTCTTCCTTTTTCGCTGCATGAACCATCGAATCATAACAAATACATATTACATAAGAAGAACAGGCAGGCACACACAACAAATTCACGCCACAACCATTAAGGGCGCGCAACAATACTATGTGCTATATTGACCTATATATACTACTGGCAAAAAGTTAAGGGCCATTGCCAACGCTGTCTCCCAGACCAAAACACTACAGCCAATGTTAAGAAGAACGGACGCAGAATCTTCCAAATTTATTCAAGAACAAATTCATTGGACCATTGCACGAAATCAACAAATCAAACGTGGACAGCGGGCTGTAATGTCCGATCACCCTTCCTCAGGATTGTCACATAAGCCACAACTGAAAAACTGCACCATTCAGTACCGAGTGTAGCCACTGTTTGCCGCCAGGCAAGCGGCACAACGTCGACGCATGGAGTCCACCAGGGTCCGAAGAGTGTCCCACGGTATGGCCTGCCACTCCTGCTGCAGAAAGAGAGTGAGCTGGGCCACGTCAACAGGCGGGGGGTGGTGGTGGTGGGGTGGTGGTGGGGGGGTTGTTGTGGGCTACCTGCCGTCCAAGGACATCCCAGAGGTGCTCAATTGGAGCCAGATCGGGTGAGCGAGATGGCCACTGCATCCGGATGATCCCCTCTTGCTGCAGATGATCGTCCACTACACGAGCTCGGTGTGGACGGGCGTTGTCGTCTTGGAAAACAGCAGCGTTACCCATGGCCTGAAGGGCAGGCTGGATCAGGGGCCTCACAATCTCGTCACGGTACCGCACCCCTGTCAGCATGCCTGGAATGACGTACAGGGGAGTTCTGTCTTGACGACTGAAGCCACCCCAGACCATCACAGAACCCCCTCCATAATGATCCACCTCACGAACTGTGGCGTCAGCAAAACGTTCTCCTCCTCTTCGCCACACTCGGGTCCTGCCGTCATTGAATGCCAAGGTGAAGCAGGACTCATCTGTGAACAGCAGTCGAGACCATTGCTGCCTCGTCCAGCGAACGTGATGGCGACACCAGTCTGCCCGTGCTCTGCGGTGAGCTGGAGTAAGTGGTACTTGGACTGCTGGTCTCTCCGGGATGACAGCCCGAACTCGTGCAAACGGTTACAAACTGTCCTTCTACTGACATTGACATTTGCAGCCTGCAGGAGCTCACGCCTTTAAGTGGATGAGGTGACAGTCCGATTGCGTAGGGCAGACAGCAGGAGGAATCGGTCAGCATGTCTGTTGGTACACTGAGGACGGCCTGATAGTGGCCAATCCTGCACGCTGTCAGTGGCCTGAAACCTCTCTCTACAAGACGTTGGATGGTGGAATGGAACACGTTCAGACGCCTAGCCACCTCGTGGCCAGAAATCCTTTCGTCAATCAACGCTAAGGCACGTCCACGATCGGCAGGGTCCAGTGTTTGCCTTTGTGCCATGCTTTTTGGGCTGGCGTAGACGACCGTTCTGTTTACGGATTTGTGGCCAAGGGCGTCTGATCTGTGTTCATGAACGAGGTGCCATGCACGTGCATCATGATTGACCACGAGCATTTCGCCCTTTTTTCAAACTCATATGCTCCCACAGGCACCCGTTTTTACCGATTTTACGTGGTTTCCGCACGTGCAGCTGCGCTCCACCTTGTACCGCAGTGGGTTTTTAGGTGGTGTGATATTTAGACACTCAGACACTAACGTCAAAATGACAGGTGGCCCGTAACTTTTTGCCAGTAGCATATATAAACAAGTGAACAGCTAAATTGTTGTCCCCACAATTTGGGACCAGACAAAAATGGTCCGTCACAGTAAGTGACAAAGCAATCAGTGGCTATGTGAAATTAGTCTTGGTCCCAATATTAAGAGGCTGGATCACATGTCCTTACAGTTCACCAAACGACTAAAACATTCAAAGCAGCACTCGAGTGCCGAGTAATAAACATACAAAGTATGCATAATTGATCAATAAGGGGAAACGGTGAAGGTATGGGGGGGCTGGGGGAGGGATGGAAAGGGAGGGCGGAGGAGGGAAAAAGAAGTAAACAAAGTGATGTCGTTTTTGTACTGTTGTATTTATTTGAAAATGAAATATATTTGTAAAAGGGAGCAAAAAGGTAAGCATGAAAATGAGAAAGAAAACTGCTACATGGTGACTGGCTTCAGGGCCTTCTTCCTCGTAGACCCCTTTGTAACACTAAGAGAGAGACAGCAATGGGGAATAGCTAGGGTTTTGTTTGTTTGCTTTTGCTGTCCCAACCCCTGCGCCACCTCAGAGGCAGTGCACCCACGCCGCTCGTCCCGACACCCGTCCATAGCCACAGCCCGGTCGGGCCCGCCGCAGCCCCGGCACCGACAATCCACAGGGAGCAGTCAGTGTCAAGTCGTCAAGAGGCAACCCACCGGAGGAGACACTGCACTGCTGCCGAGTCACTTCGGTGGTGTTCAGTGGCGCCTGTTCTGATCTAACATACGCAGGACACAACCTACTAGGCCCCCTACTGACGACAGCAATTGCTTAGTCGCGGAGCCGGCGTGAGTGAGCTCTCCCTCCGACGACAGCCCCCATAGACACGCCGATACCGGTGACCATACCGTGTGGGAGGACATCGAAATTGAGGTCACCATGAGAGCAGGGCATGAAGGGCCACAGAATTTGAGACTTTTTTTTTTTGGGGGGGATGCTGGTCGATGAGAATGAAGAGATGATTAAGATGATGCTAAGGACGTTCCATTTCGGTCTAAGACTACATGACAGGACTGTACTCTACGCTTCCTTTCATAATATATCCCGGCGTCAACCAGGCCCGAGAGATACAGGCACCTGCAGTGTTGTCAGGAAATTTGAGCAACACTCTCAGAAACGCATCCATTAAGTAGATGAAACTCGACTGTGTGGTCGCAGTCTTCCCAACTGAGTCCGAAGCAAACTCAACTCTGGGTAGAGCCGGTCGGGGCAGAAAAACCCACATGACTCTGATGGGATTCGAACCCACGACCTCCCAGCCGGGAGACCGCGACGCTAACCACTTCGCCACGGCTCTCTCTCTCTCTCTCTCTCTCCTCTCTCTCTCTCTCTCTCTCTCTCTCTCTCTCTCCATGTCAGTTAATTTCTGTTGTCATCCTTGCATCCCTTTTTTGTAGTTCTTCATTTCGAGTACAGTTTTGCAGTGAATAAGTAATGCTTGGAGTCTGGGGTAGGGGGATGGAGGGGCAGATGAAAGATTGAAATTATGAGCCTTACATGACAAAGCAAAACTGTTTATATGTAATGTGTTCTTTACCGTGTGTTCTTCTCTCTACTCTCTCTCTCTCTCTCTCTCTCTCTCTCTCTCTCTCTCTCTCTCTCTCTCTGTATATGTATGTATGTGCGTGCCTCGATTTTTATTCCACAGAGTGAAAGTGTTTATAAACCAAACATTAGTAAATACATAAACCCAGACGCTCTGTTTTAAGCTATGAAAGTCCGCAGGGGAACGTGCGTCAATAATAGAGCATGCAGATCTGCATGGCGCGTAGACTCCGGTCAAAGTGGGAGGGAAAACCAGAGGGGCAAAATGGAGGCCTCCCCGAAAAAAAAAAAAAAAAAAAGAAAGAAAAAAAAGTAAAGGCAAAAAGAGAAAAGGATTGGATGTAAGAGGGATTAAAAAGCAAAGAAGAGAAGAAAGATTGAAAGCGAAGACACAAAGAATAAAGGCAGAAAACGAGCATAAGAAGAGGTAAACCAGGACAACAGGAAGCAGAAAGTGTGACAAGGCTAATGAAGAATACGGGGGAAGAGGAGGAGGAAGAGGAGTAGGGGGAGGAGGAGGAGAAGGAGGAATAGAAAATTATGAGAGAAGCTACAAGGCAACTGACAAACGCCGATGATATCGACAGAATGATGACACGAAGCTCCATTAGGATGTAGAGGGTGCGTAAATGCTGGGGGGACTATGATGTTGATTATGCAGTTTGAAATCGCACTGCTTTCTGGGAAAATTTTTACTGTTTCTAGAAAGAAATTGTCTGTTTTCACAGGAAAAATCATGAGTGTGTCTGTTTTCACATATAAATAATGTTCTTTTATGGGCAAATGTCTGTTCTTACGAGGCTATTAATGAAATTCTGTTTTCATAAAGCAGAGTACTGTTTCCGAAAGAAAATGTTTTCACGAAGAAAACTACGGGAAAACTGCATTAATTTTCTTCGTAAAATCAGCAAATCTTATTGTGATGGAAAGTTTTCTTTTTGAAAACAGCAACTTTCTTTGTCAAAGAAAAAAGAACTTAGTTTTGGGGGAGAAAAATTATTGTGTACTTAAAGATAATTAGAGTTTTCTTGAAAACAAGCAAACAGAAAAAAACAGCGAATTTTTGTTTGTTTTTTTTTTTTGTGTGTTTTTTTCTTTGTGTGTTGTTGTTGTTGTTGTGTTTTGTTTTGTTTTGTCTTGTGTGTTTGTTTTGTTTTTTTTTACGGAGAAAACTACTGAAAATGTTTTCATTTGGATAATCACCGTGAAAGGCAATCGCCACCAGAAATTTTTGTTTGTATGAATGAAAGAATTGTTTACAAAATCTTAGGCACAGTTAGAAAAATAGAAGAGATAGGTGACTTTTTTTTGTCCTTTGTTTTCGTTGTTTTGAACGTCATTTAGTTTATCCTGCCTTAAGAAGCCCAATACGACAAAATGCTCTGTGTTTATTTTGTAATTTATTTGGCGGCGCACTAATTTTTTTTTTTTGTCTAAATTGCCGCCTGCAGTTATTCCACTGTGAAAACACTGTGTTAATGAAGAAAATGACTACTTTTACGTAGAACGTGTTATCGTGAGCTTTTGAGACTAGTAGATTACCATTATTGTTGTCTGTTGCTCCAGTCTGTTGTCCCTCCCTACAGCCCCCTCCCCTCCCACCATGATAAACAGACAGACCAGTGACAGTCATGAGAGAAGTAGGCCTACCCAGCAGTCACTGCGAATGGTTTCAGCCGAGGGCCCAGAGCTTTCAACGGCCGAAAGATGACTCACCAGAACAGTTATGTCTTCACCTCTTGTCCACAGCCTTCGCCTTCATGAACCTGCAGCACGCTAGCTCTGACGTCATTCTCACCGTTAGCCACTTATTCTTCAGCGAGTCTCTCGCGTTTGTGCGCGTATGTTCCAGTGTTAAGGTACAGTAGGGCGCGGAGATAATACACAAGTTCCCAAGATGCACTTCCAGATATATACGTACGTAGACAACCTTTTCTTTACCTTTTTACACACAGACACACACACGCGCGCGCGCGCGCACACACACACACACACACACACACACACACACACACACACACACACATACACAGAGAGAGAGAGAGCGAGAGCGAGAGAGGAGAGAGAGAGAATGTACCTACTACCCACAGTAAATGGTCCCAGTGTTGAACAGTTCACCACAAACTCATTCACATGAACACCATACAAAGCTAACACCTCTCCCTACCAATCGCAGATAAGCTTGCCGAGTTCAGCTAGACACATTGCCCGACGTACATCTATCTATCTCTCTATATACATATATATATATATGTGTGGTGTGTGTGTGTGTGTGTGTGTGTGTGTAAATATCAATAAAAGAGACAACTGAATACGAAAGACGAAATTCTAATAAATCTAGTTTCTAAGCTAGATTTTTTTTCTTCTTCTTTATTCCCTTTGAAATCCAATTCTTTGGGCTACAGATCTAGTTATGTCCAGCCGGATTCCCCCCTTCCCTTCACGCAAAAACTTTGTAATGTCTCCTGATTCGTAGGGAGATTCGTCGGGTTTTTTACCAGTGGTCTTCGGTGTTGTTCGTAGACTGTTCCACCTATATACATCCTCGTGTGGAAAAAAAAGAAATCTTCAGTGTAGTCTTCGGGCCAAGATGGACGCTACACAGAGAAACCACTGATCACTTCTCTTCGACTTTCCATTGAGTTTGAACATAATGGTCATTTATTCACTGAAAACATTCTTCCACTGAGCGTTCACAGTCCAGTGAAATGTACACCTACAGTACTACATTGAAATGGATGGTATGGGGATGCATTTCGTATGACACAGTTGGACCACTGGTGTTCGTGGAAGGCAATATGAACAGTCAGAAGTACACTGATGTGCTGGAAAATAACTTTCTGCCGTTTGTTGCCAACCACTACCCAAACAAACGTTGGTACCTGCAAGAAGACAACGCCTCTGTTCACACCGCTCGGCTCACACCGAGACCTGGAAGCGACAGCACAGAGTTCCCGTGTTTTTCTGGCCCCCTCGAAGTCCAGATCTAAATCCGATCGAGAACCTGTGGCAATTCACCAAGACTCACGTAAGAAAAAAACATTCGCCGCATCAGTACTGTCGCAGACCTGCGCTGTGCACTCACCACTTGCTGGAATCAACTGACTGTTGCCTACTTCCACTCCCTCAACGACTCTCTGTCGAGGCGCTGTGAACATGTTTTGAGTCGGAAGGTCCAGATTACCATACTAGCAAGTAAAGTCCAGCCTAAAGGTAAGAATGATAAGTTTTCAGCAACAGGGCGCCTGTAGGTAGTCAGCGTTGGAAGTGCCGAGAGGGGACAGCCTTTTGTCCCATGAGTAACTAACATGCTTACCAGCGAGCCAATCAGTGATCCATGAGTAACTAACATGCTTACCAGCGAGCCAATCAGTGATCTGTGAGTAACTAAACATGCTTACCAGCGAGCCAATCAGTGATCCATGAGTAACTAACATGCTTACCAGCGAGCCAATCAGTGATCTGTGAGTAACTAAACACGCTTACCAGCGAGCCAATCAGTGATCTGTGAGTAACTAACACGCTTACCAGCGAGCCAATCAGTGATCCATGAGTAACTAACATGCTTACCAGCGAGCCAATCAGTGATCCATGAGTAACTAACATGCTTACCAGCGAGCCAATCAGTGATTTCATCGTTTGTTTAGAGTCAGTGCGTTTTGTTTCATCATGTCTATCAATGTCTTTATCTAAATCAGTCTTTTAGTTTTTTTATTTGTGTTTAAGACTTGATGATCAGTTTGAGTTACTTGAAGAGTTATCACTCACAAGCTATTGTACTGAAAGTGAACACGTATTATCATGATCGTATCATAACCGTTGTTGTATGCCTATTTCTAACGTACAGTCATCATCATCATCATCATCATCATCATCGTCATCGTCATCATGATCATGATCATCATCATCATCAACATCATTGGCACACATGCATACTATAATATGAATACGACAGTGGCTGGTACTCACATAAACGAAGGGGGTCAAAGTGACTGAACCGATAGAGGGAGGGGGGGTGGGGGGGGCTGGAGGCCAGATGGGAGAAGGAAACGTTTTAAAAGCGGCATAAGAGTCCAGTGTTGGCTTGTGATGCAGAGGAGAGGAAGCTTGTTTCACGTGCGTGGGCCAGAGACAGGGCATGAGCGGAGGGCCGGTATGTGAGAGTAGAATGTTGATGGCGATTTTACTCAAGAAACAGTGGGGATCTGACGTGGAACGGAGAGAACGGAATGGGGTTTAGTGGTGAGAAACAGTCTCACAGATAGAAAGCGGCAGACTTCAGATTCCTTTATTGCAGACAGTATGGATTTTTTAACGTAGTTCTTAGTGAGGCAGGTTGTCAATGGAAAGATTGCCAGAGGACAGTGGTGCGTTCTGATCTTTCTCCTCTGAGATCAAGTCGGATGATGGAACTTGGCACTGGTCGAAGGGCGTGGGTGGATGGAGAGAAAAACTGAAATACATACAAACACACAAATCGGAGAGTATAAAACGAAGCTTATGTAACACAAGATACTAAACAGAAAAGTGACGTTTCATGAAACAGGTCAGATGACTGTCAACACGACACATGAAAACAGGCAGGAAACAGCTCAGATGACTGTCAACACGACACATGAAACAGGCAGGGAAACAGCTCAGATGACTGTCAACACGACACATGAAACAGGCAGGAAACAGGTAGATGACTGTCAACACGACACATGAAACAGGCAGGAAACAGGTCAGATGACTGTCAACACGACACATGAAACAGGCAGGAAACAGGTCAGATGACTGTCACACGACACATGAAACAGCAGGAACAGGTCAGATGACTGTCAACACGACACATGAAACAGGCAGGAAACAGCTCAGATGACTGTCCCTGGGAGAATCTGTCTTGTTCTGACCTACAGGCAACAGGCGTGAGGAATGCGTTCCATAAGGCTCCCCAGATAACCGTCAGATACCTCAGAACGTTCACAGGGCAATTGTCTGACGCTTGCCAGGAGGAGAATCCTTCATTATTCATGTCATCGTCCCACCTGACCATGAGTGCAGGCTGTCAAATGATGTAAACACAGACATTCCGTCATGCTGTGATGACGGTGGGCCCTGCATAAACAGCAACCTGCTGCGGCTGAAGCCTGGCACACACTGAACTGAAAGTGTGTTGTGTCAAACTGTTTTCACCGGTGTGCAGCAGATATTGGTGGCTGTGATATTCTATTTGAAACCTGTAGATTGTCAGAGAATCATATTTGATCTGTCACTCTAAATACAAGAGCATATTATAAGTGTCTGTTGCTCTCTTTTCCTCTTTTTGATTCAGACACTCTGTATTTATTAAATAGTTTATCTCCCATAATGCATTGGCACCCAACATCACTGCTTCAGTGACAATCTGATCAGACAACTGCAGCTCTGCTCATTTCGCTTTGTCTGCTAGTTTACAAACGCTTAAATGCCAGCACTAGCACATGAACCCAAGAGATCCAAAGGTGAAGCTTATGTCCACTTTCCCCATAGGTATTTGGCAACAATCACATCATTTGAAGCCGAAAATCGTACAAGTAGGAGCAAATGTGATTTCTTCCAGCTTGAAAAAGATCTCCATAGAGGCCGAGCGGTTTCCTTCTCCTCTGTCAGATCGGCTGCCACACGACTCTTCGCTTTGAAAGCGACCTCAGACCTCAGCCCAGTGCCACACTCCAGTGTAGGTCTTTGCTCTTAGCAAGGCTGGAGACGTGGTTGGTCAGATTCAAAGGAGAGTGTCCACCCTTCCGTACTCTCTCCCTCTACTCCCACCATCAGGTGGCTGGGTTCGCTAAACACTTGAAAAATCAATATCACACAAACACAGTGCGCAAGATAACACAGAAAGAGTGCGCGGGCGAGCGTGCGTGCGTGCGTGCGTGTGTGTGTGTGTGTGTGTGCGTGTGTGTGTGTGTGTGTGTGTGTGTGTGTGTGTGTGTGTGTGGACAGGCGCCTCTGGGCAGACGATATAAATGGTTCTGTTTTTCAGACTGACGGATGGTCCCTGTATGCTGCCATGAAGGTTTCTGGCGCTTCCTTTTTTATTCTCTCTCTCTCTCTCTCTCTCTCTCTCTCTCTCTCTCTCTCTCTCTCTCTCTCTCTCTCTCTCTCACACACACACACACACACACACACACACACACACACACACACACACACACACACACACACACACGCACTCACGCACGCACACGCACGCACGCACGCACGCACGCACACACACACACACACACACACACACACACACACACACACACACACACACACACACAGAGGAGAGAGAGAGAGAGAGAGAGAGAGAGAGAGAGAGAGAGAGAGAGAGAGAGAGAGAGAGAGAGAGAGAGAACACACACACACACACACGTATCACGATTCCCCGCCTCACATTTCTTTTTTTCTATCAAATCTGTGCCAAACCAGTGTTGTAATATAACAGAGGAATTGTCGGTTTGCGCTTTCCCCCCACTCCTTATTCCTTAAACACGACATTGCTTGCTCAGTTGGTGGGAGATAGCGTCTTTCAGGAGATCCAACTGAAAGCTGTTCTGCACAAGTTTTAGCTGGTGTCAGCACTGATGCGATCGACAATGTCCGGGTTATTAAACAGTAAAGCTGGCTACTCTGTTGACATTTTTTTTTTACTCACCAGTAAAACATTTACACTCAAAAAGAAACGAACAAGAACAGCAATTCATACCATGACCGCTGAACTACTGACATTCTTCCGGCAGATGTAACTAGTCTGTGTATTTGGGCACCGGGCTCTTCTCTGGATTTCTCACCGCCAGATTACAACAAAACATTGCCAAAAGGTGAGACAATGATTCAATATTTAAATGCGACAAAAATGCTTTTAAGGTCATATGAGCAAATAGGCACAGCAGACCAGGCAGCTAGTGTCCACTGCAAACAGTGTGTAAATTTGTTATCACCACGTATTGGGGGTAAGGGGGGGGGGGGGTGCAGAATAGATCAGTTGGTAGAGCGCGGGATTCATAATCCTGGTGATCTTTAGGCTGCAGGTTCAAATCTCCGCTAGAACGTTTCGGTACAGGGGAATTTTCCCCCCGAAGTTAACATTGGTTCTGACTTCATTTCCCTGAAAGCCTTTCAAACGAGACTATAAATCGAGGTTTCGTGTGCGAATGCACGCATGACATCTTGCTCACCCGAAAACTCCCATCACCAACTTTCGGAAGAGAAGGCTAGCATGGCCGTTAGTCTGGATGACATGTTACTTGTAGCATGCAGTCTGCATGAAAAGTCGAACGAACGAAGGAAAACAAAACACTGTCGTTGCTCTGAGAGGAAAATCTTCAGCTGCAGGAGGGGCTTGAAAAGAGATCTGGTCTGGCCTGATGGTGCAGACTGACAGCATGAACCCTGAGGGTTGAGACGCTTTTTGTCTGAGGAAGGAAAATCAGTGTGCGAATGTGTCGCCGCTGCCCGCACAGTGACGCGACGGCCACTCTGCAGTCTGGTGTCTTTGACCGTTCGACTGTTGTCCCCTAACTTGTGACATATACGGCTTGTTGTACCTCCCCAGCCTTGGTACCCCCATGCTTCCATGTTGGGAAGTGACCTGAAATGATAGATTGTGGTTACATTATGTGAAGACCAGCACTGTCGAAGGGAGGATGGGTGAAGGTAGTACATGGTCTAACTGGTTGTGTGTTGTGACCCCTTATTGCACAGATTCTAGGCGCTCAACGTCTGTGTCCGTGATAGTGAGTGTTGATCGTTTGTTTACATTACTAGTTATAGGTCTGCTGTTTTCTTAGGGCTTGTGTCTTGTGATTCTTGTGGTAGTTTTAGGGACAGGGGTGATGGTGAGTGTCTGTGACAGATGACAATACACCAGGCAAGCCCTGTTCTTCAGTTCATTTTAGATTGAGTACACTGCATGATATTGTCACATCTCATAAAGCCTTGGTTGAAATGCAGAACGCTTTGCTTTGCATCCTCCACGTGACATCCATACACTGAACCAGGCGATTCCACGGATTGCCCAGGATGGAAACCGTCTCCTGTTTGCACTGAAACACACGGTCCTCGGTCTAACATTTGCAAAAAAATGTATTATGTGCTGTTTCTTTATGATCCCCGGGATGCGTTTTTCTCTGTGAAAACTGTCTGTATGGTTGCCGTGGGTAGCAGACGGCTGATCGATCTTTACATATCTAAACGAAGTTTTTTTTTCTTGCCCCATCCTGTTGGGACAGCCACACAGTCCCAATGCTCTGATAGAACTGTGCTAAACCACATGTCCAGTTTTGTCTGCCATCATACTGTATGCCTGTATGTACAATGGAGAGAGAGAGAGAGAGAGAGAGAGAGAGAGAGAGAGAGAGAGAGAGAGAGAGAGGAGAGAGATTTTCCCCATTGGGAAATGAGGTAGGGGAAGTATCGGGGGAGGGAGGGAGCAGAAGGATGGAAGTAGGGTGGGTAGGGGAGAAGTGTGATGAAAGGCGGTAGAAGGAAGGAGAATAGTTTTTCATTGCGTTATATCATCCATACGCATATTGTACTACTTCTACCGTTGAATGTTACTTTCCGTCGTCGTCTTTTTGTATATATATGCGATGGTATGTTAACTTTGACGTATGTGAAATCCAAGAACAGGTTTACAAATGTTTTTTGAGAAAGCCATACAAAAGAAACCAGTGAAAAAGATCAAGGTGGCTATACTGGGGACTATACCGGTGCTATATGTAATGGCTGTAACAGTGCAAAACACTTAGGGACGTTTCCACACTGGACATAATGGCTACACGCTATGGTTTATATAATGGAGGTTTTGTCCGGTCTGCTTGTACTTGGCAACACGTTAAAGGTGTTTGTCCATGCTGGTGTGATGCTGGCCAAACATTGATAGGCTTGTTCAGGCCTGATGCATGTTGTCTGCCATAATACTGTATGCTTGTATGTACGATGGAGCGCGCGCTCGCGCATGCGCACGCGAGACGAGAGAGAGAGAGAGAGAGAGAGAGAGAGAGAGAGAGAGAGAGAGAGAGAGAGACGCAAATCTTGCGGAAAACACGCAAATCCTAAGATCCACAGGTTCACTGCGTTGCAGTTTGGTGTTGGTGTTTGCTGTTTATGGTCTGGTAGTGTTTTCTTTTTTTACTGGCGACGAGCTGGTCATATCATGTGACCCCTTAATTAACTCTAGTCCCGTACTATCACTGTTTAGGAAGAGCTTTTATCTTAGTTGAATGCAGACAGAACAGGCCCACGAAGCTAGCAAACATAGAAACGACACACCGGGCAGTTCTGGACAGGAGTCGGCCGGGGTGGACACACAGACTCCTGCTGCTCCAGCTCCAAGTGTTTTGTCATCTGCAGTGTGCTATTCGGTGAGCTCCATTCCCCTGGGCCAGAGTTTTAGTCTGTCCAGCTCTGTTGTCCAAGACAGGTTTTGTCATACCTTACATATGTTGTCAACAATGCCAAACATTCCCAGACAGTCTCCACACTTTTGCATCTCTCTCTCTCATCTCTCGTCCTCTCTCCCTCTCTCTCTCTCTGTCCTCCATCTCCCCCTCTCTCTCTCTCTCTCTCCTCTCCTCTCTCTCTCTCTCCTCTCGTCTCTCTCCTCTCTACTCCCTCTCGCCTCTCTCTCTCCTCTCTCTCACCCTCCTCCTCTCACTCCCTCGGCTCTCCACTCCCCTCTCCTCTCACTCTCTCTCTCCTCTCTCCTCTCTCCTCCTCTCTCTCTCCTCTCCTCTCTCTCTCTCTCTCTACACACATCTCACGCGCACACACACCACACACACACACACACACACACACACACACACACACACACACACACACACACACACACCATTCACACACACACACACACACACACACACACACACACACACACACACACACACACACACATTCACTCACACACACACACACACACACACACACACCACACACACACACACACACACACACATCACACTCACTCACTCACTCACACACACACACACACTTGCATAGGCTACATTCCTCTAAGATCCACCAATCAGTGTCCTGCCGTCAGGAATGCCCCCAATCTGTGGCGGCTTCAGGGTAAAATATTTGTAGTTGGACAATGCAAAATATCATCTTCCTTTCCAGCTCAGTTTCAGGCAGCATTTCCTACATTGCTTATTTGTATTGACACGTATGAGTGGGAGATAAAGGGTGTTGTCGAGATGTGTGTGTGTGTGTGTGTGCATGCGTGCGTGCGTGCGTGTGTGTGTGTGCGTGCGCGTGCGCGCGCGCGCGTGCATTATTTAGAATGATCGTGCACCATATGAACTTAATTGCCCTCAGACCTGACTTTTTTTAGGTGAGGGCCCAACTTTACGCCTGATGTGACACGCCTCGAGAGAAATCCTCATCAACAAACACGTTTGTGCCCTTCAGTTTTTGCTTTGCTTTCAATATATTTGATTTTTTTTTTCTTATAAAAAGAAGACCAGGCGATAATTGGGGAATCAGATCTTGAGTTCAGTCGATGCACACGATCAAAGTTCAACAGTATCAGTGAAATCAAGCTTGTCTGTAATCAAATCCCTGACCATACCTCACACTTCTCACTGGGTTCCCCCTCCCTTTCCTCCACTCCGTAGAAAATCAGGTTATTCCTTCTAGACTTGCCCTCTAAGTCCTTACATTTTCTTCAAGGTCATCTGCTCTGGAACTCAGATCACTGTTCTTATGTTTCAACAAGTCACTTGTATGTCGTAGATCGTCTACCTCGTCCTTCAGTCCACTCGTATGAACACGAAGGGCACCATGTTCTTGTCGAAAAAGACTCATTTCCTCCTTTACACTGGCCAGCTTGCCGTTAATAGAGCTCTCCACATCTTGCTGTTTTGACATCTGGTTAGCCATAGAAGGTTCCTTTCCAGGTCGTGAGTGGTAGAAAGAAAGACAGGTCTGTCGTCCGTAACCAGAAGAGCCGGAGACATTCGTGTCAGGATTGGGGCCGGGGTTCGATTCAGTATCCCAACAGCACAGGAGTAGTACACCATCACCATAACGTTTAAACAAATTGTTCCCCCCAGAACAAAAACACGAGCGTCAAAGCAAACAGAACACCCGTTGGCCGTGAACGAAGTGCCCACATGGGGTACGCGCCGACAGTTTTGCATACAGATCCTTTCTACATAAAGGACTGGAAAATAGGTAGAAAAGTTCCACAATCTGACCTGAAATCCAGCTGGGCGGAAGGCTTGGTAACACAAGTATCTTGTCAAGTATTGACACACTAAATACTTGTAGTTCACAGCAATTTAAAAAAAAATGGAGACAGCGTAACACACACCTCCGATCTACGTAGCTACCAGCATATTCAAAAGCGCACCCCCCCCCCCCCCCCCCCCCCCCCCCCCCCCCCCCCCCCCCCCCCCCCTCCGAGTGAACAAAGAGAGAGAGAGAGAGAGAATACAAATATGTACACGATTATTTCATTGAAATGAAGGCCCTAGCTTCTTACTCAAGGGATGGTACCCGTAACACGCATCGTATCAACGTTATCTTGAAAGAAATTGAAAAAGGTATAGTAGTACATATGCACAATACAACAAAATTAGTATATATACAGTATGTAACGTGTTTTGTGCCTCATGAAAATTTATACTGAGACTGAAAAGGATTTTTTTTTATAATTTTTTATGCTAGAGGTAAGTTTAGTCTGATATTGCAAGGGTCAGAATAATACTTAAGCTTTATGAATTTTACTGTAAGGTCATGCAGAACAAGACAGCAAAAAAGGAAATGGATTTCATCTTCCTTAGCCCTTAGCCAGAGCCCAATTGCATGAGCGAAGAGTCTGAGCCAGAGTGCATGAACGACGAGTCTTAGCCAGATTGCATGAGCTATGAGTCTTAGCCAGACTGTATGAGCGGCGAGTGTTAGCCAGATTGCATGAGCGAAGAGTCTTAGCCAGACTGCATGAGCGAAGAGTCTAAGCCAGACTGCAGAGCGAAGAGTCTTAGCCAGATTGCATGAGCGGCGGGGTCTTAGCCAGATTGCATGAGCGGCGAGTTTTAGCCAGACTGCAAAAGCGGCGAGTGTTAGCCAGACTGCATGAGGGGCGAGTCAGTTCATTTTTTGTTCACCATGCTACATCTGTTACGATGGCAAGCAATGTCGGAAACTCTAACTCTAAACTTATTTAGTGAGCTCTTAATAAACCTATTCATATCCATTTTAATGTGTGGTTCTATCATGTGCGTTGTTTTGAAGAGTCTGTTTTGCGCTGCCATAGATATTGAACGAGTCTTAGCCAGATTGCATGAGCTAAATATGAGTCTTAGCCAGAGAGTATGAGCGGCGAGTGTTAGCCAGATTGCATGAGCGAAGAGTCTTAGCCAGACTGCATGAGCGAAGAGTCCTAGCCAGACTGCAGAGCGAAGAGTCTTAGCCAGATTGCATGAGCGGCGGGGTCTTAGCCAGATTGCATGAGCGGCGAGTTTTAGCCAGACTGCAAAAGCGGCGAGTGTTAGCCAGACTGCATGAGGGGCGAGTCAGTTCATTTTTTGTTCACCATGCTACATCTGTTACGATGGCAAGCAATGTCGGAAACTCTAACTCTAAACTTATTTAGTGAGCTCTTAATAAACCTATTCATATCCATTTTAATGTGTGGTTCTATCATGTGCGTTGTTTTGAAGAGTCTGTTTTGCGCTGCCATAGATATTGAAGTCATGCCAATCCTGCCATCTGCAGTCAGTTATTTTTTTGTTTGAAACATTTGAAAGCCCATTAGATATGTTCAGTTTCCTGGCTGTCCCAACCATAAGCAAAGGAGTACTAACGAACATTGATAGCCCATGTCTTCTTCTTGACATTAGAATCGATTTTTTGTAATATCTGATAAGTTTTAGAAGGTATCTTGATTTCTTCCATTGAGGTATTTTCAGCCATTACTTGATAATTTCAAAAAAACGATTGAACATAAATTGGATAACGTCCAAGTTCACTGTAAACTAAATCATTTGGTGTTCGATTGTCTACATTTAAGAATCTTTTCATGGTATACTTATGCACATTTTTCTATTTCAACGCTTTTCTCAAGAGCCCCAGTTTCCGACCCATACTGTAAATTTGGCTGTACCTGAATGTCAAAAAACTTTGAGAAAAGTTATAATGCGCCACAATTCAGTTTATATAAAATGTAAGGTATGACTGTGACTACTCTCTTTGCACTATTTACGATATCTTGCTACCCAAAAGTGAAAATCAATCAAGTTGTGAAATGAATAAAAAAAAAACACTTACATGCGTTGACTACGGCAATATAGTAAGCCTGTAGACTCATCCTTCATTTCGTGCCAAACAATCACCTTTACAAACACAATCATATTGGTCTTACTCATATTTACTTGCAATTCTATTCTGTTTACAGCAGAAAACAAGCTGTCCAGTTGTCTTTGAATACCAACATCATTTGTAGACAATAAAATAATGTCGCCGGCAAATGCCAGATATATAGTCCCCAAAATTAAAAGTTATGCCATACCGTTCAATTTTAACAACTTCCTAAGTTCATTTATGAACAAATAAATCAAAACTGTGTACAAGCGTGCCCTCTAGTACACATGACAGAATCTGATAATTTTGCTCTGATTCTTGCGTTTGCCTCGCTACGTACTATTTACACATCGATACAATTTACCTTTAACTCAATTCTTAAGAAAAATAGCCCACAACAGTTTCCATGAAACTGAATCGAAGGTTTTTTTTTTTTCGAAATCAACAAAAGCAACATGCAGCCTGTAGATATATACAAATCGTTTTTTATCTAATAGTCTAAGCATATGAACAATTGTAGAATGATATTGCTTGAATCCTGTTTGATGTTCTGTTATATTATTCTCAGATATCCATTCATGTGTTATACCTGTTAATCCCTCCTCCACCACACCACCATTTCCATTACCTGTTAATCCCTCCTTCTCCTCTTCCTCCACCACACCACCATCTCCATTACCTGTGAATCCCTCCTTCTCCTCTTCCTCCACCACCACCACCATCATTACCTGTTAATCCCACCTCCACACCACCACCACTATAACCATCAGCATTACCTGTTATCCCTCCTCCTCCTCCTCCTCCTCCTTCACCACCAGCATCAGCATTACCTGGTAATCCCTCCTCCTCCACCCCCACATCTCCATTACCTGTGACTCCTTCCTCGTCTTCCAACACCACGAACATTAACTATTAATGTCTTCCCCACCACCACTACCACCATCACCGGCGTCGCCGCCATCATTAGCGTTATCTGCCGGTCCCCCTGCCCCACCCCACCCCTCTCCAGTCACCACTATCGCACCACCAGCATTACCTGTCAGTCCCTCCCCACACCACCACAGCCATCACCACCATCACCACCACTATCATCACTGTCACCAAATGGTTTGCCCTCTAATGTCGTTTTTAATTCATCATCATCAGCATCAACAGCGGCAGCAGCAACGGCGGCAGCAGCGGCACCCACCGCCGCCACGGTCACCACCGTGGTCATCATCATGATATTTACCGTAGCCAGCCTACCAGCGACAGGGAGAGGCAGCTGTGTGTCGTCAGCTGGACTGGTAGCAATGCGCCATAATGATACCCTCCCGCTCTTCCTGCTCTGCTCCACCGCCATCACCACCCACCTTCCTCCACTGCTGCCTTCCCTCACTACATCATCAGCCCAGGTATGATCACTCCACTCAGTCCCCTCCTTCCTCTCCCCCTTCCACACACACACACACACACACACACACACACACACACACACACACACACACACACACACACACACACACATTTACCCGCCACTCTTGCTATCAAGGGATGCTTAGAAAGGTAATGAAGAGGAGAGGGATGACGATGAGGTTTTACGTCAACTCCTGTCTCGTAATGTTGACTTGGTTAGAGCTGGTTAGGATAAGCATCTTGGCCTTACGGTGGGTAGAGGGATTTCCATTGTGAGTATTGGAGGGGTTCACCGCTTCCTGTTCTGTCTGTCTGTTAGTCTCTCTTCTGATTGTTCTGTCTTTAGTTCTCTGTCTTCTGTGCTGTCTGTTAGTCTCTGTTCTGTGCTGTCTGTTAGTTCTGCCTTCTGTGCTGTTAGTTTCTCTGTCTCTTCTCTGTCTTCTGTTCTCTGTCTTCTGTGCTGTAGTTGTTCTCTGTCTTCTGTGCTGTCTGTTAGTTCTCTGCCTTCTGTGCTGTCTGTTAGTTCTCTCTTCTGTTCTGTGCTGTCTGTGCTTAGTTCTCTCTCTTTCTGTGCTGCTGTCTGTTAGTTCTCTGCCTTCTGTGCTGTCTGTTGTTTCTCTGCCTTCTGTGCTGTCTGTTAGTTCTCTGTCTTCTGTGCTGTCTGTTAGTTCTCTGTCTTCTGTGCTGTTCTCTGTTAGTTCTCTGTCTTCTGCCTTCTGTGCTGTCTGTTAGTTCTCTGCCTTCTGTCTGTTAGTTCTCTGTCTTCTGTGCTGTCTGTCTCTCTGTCTTCTGTGCTGTCTGTTAGTTCTCTGTCTTCTGTGCTGTCTGTTAGTTCTCTGTCTGTCTTCTGTGCTGTCTGTTCTCTGTTCTCTGTCTGTTAGTTCTGCCTTCTGTCTGTTGTTTCTCTGTCTTCTGTGCTGTCTGTTAGTTCTCTGTCTTCTGTGCTGTCTGTTAGTTCTGTTCTCTGCCTTCTGTGCTGTCTGTTAGTTCTCTGTCTTCTGTGCTGTCTGTTAGTTCTCTGTCTTCTGTGCTGTCTGTTAGTTCTCTTCTCTGCTGTCCTTAGTTCTGTGCTGTCTGTGCTGTAGTTTCTCTGCCTTCTGTGCTGTCTGTTAGTTCTCTGCCTTCTGTGCTGTCTGTTAGTTCTCTGCCTTCTGTGCTGTCTGTTAGTTCTCTGCCTTCTGTGCTGTCTGTTAGTTCTCTGCTTCTTCTGTGCTGTGTCTGCCTTCTGTCTTAGTTCTCTGCCTTCTGTGCCGTCTGTTAGTTCTCTGCCTTCTGTTCTCTGCCTGTCTGTTAGTTCTGTTGCCTCTCTGCCTTCTGTGCTGTTAGTTAGTTGCCTTCTAGTTCTCTTCTGCTGCCTTCTGTGCTTCTGTCTGTTAGTTCTCTGCCTTCTGTGCCGTCTGTTAGTTCTCTGCCTTCTGTGCCTGTCTGTTAGTTCTCTGTCTTCTGTGCTGTCTGTTAGTTCTCTGCCTTCTGTGCTGTCTGTTAGTTCTCTGCCTTCTGTGCTGTTAGTTTCTCTGTCTTCTGTGCTGTCTGTTAGTTCTCTGTCTTCTGTGCTGTCTGTTAGTTCTCTGCCTTCTGTGCTCTGTCTGTTAGTTCTCTGCCTTCTGTGCTTCTGTGCTGTCTGTTTAGTTCTCTGCCTTCTGTTCTGTCTAATTCTTAATTCTCTGTCTTCTGTGCTGTCTGTTAGTTCTCTGCCTTCTGTTCTGTTAGTTCTCTGTCTTCTGTGCTGTCTGTTAGTTCTCTGCCTTCTGTGCTGTTAGTTCTCTGTCTTCTGTGCTGTCTGTTAGTTCTCTGTCTTCTGCGCATGGCACTGACCGTCTGTTCGTCTTACTTGCAGCTGATAGTATCAAACTCTGAAGTTCATATCGTGCGCACGTGGTGTCAGGATAAAGATCACGTGCAGTAATCCTACGTGGCTGAACAGTGGGCAATCCAAGCTGGCATACGTGGTTACCTGAAAGGACAAGCCAGGAGGTTGAACTGAACGATTGTACCGCAGTGCTCTGTGACTGTGACATACAACAGAATAGGAGAGACATGCAAAAAGAAAACCCAAATCAAAAGAAACGACTACATAGAAGGAAAGACATGCAAAAAGAAAACCCAAATCAAAAGAAACAACTAAATAAGAAGGAAAAAACATACAGAAAGAAAACCAAAATCAAGGCGGACAACTAAACAGAAAGAGATGCATACAGAAAGAAAACCCAAATCAAGGCGGACAACCAAATAGAAAGAGAGACATAAAGAGAGACAACCCAAATCAAGGCAGACAACTAAAGAGAAAGAGAGACATCCCAAGTGAAGACAAACAACCCAATTTAGGACAAACAGCAAAATGAAACGACAAACAGACAACCCTATTCTGCATCATCAAGGCAAGTTGTTCTACTGCTGTGTAAACGGGCATATAGAAACTGGGCTGAGGGGAAGTGTGAGAGGCGGGGAGAGAAAGAGGAAGCAGGGGAAGAAAGAGGGAGGAGAGAGGAAGAGCCACATGTATGTGTTGATGTTTTCCGCAGTGACGGCACTCACTAGAACACGAGAAGAGGGACTAGATAGGTCACAGCGACATTGTCAGGCCGTAGAATTACTCATCTACATCGACAAACCAGTGGGAACTGTGTTGGCACGAGCGTTGTTATCTCCTATAGCGCAAATGGAGTGACAACAATAAAATAAATCAAGATTTATTGCATTGTACATTGTACTGGTGCTGGTCTTACTGGCCTCCAGTGCCGCGCGCACGCACACACGCACGGCGCACCAGCCTATTAAATATATTTAGCTGTTAAATGTTTCCCTCAGAAGAAGCACGATCGCCTTTCTGTACGGTTTTCAGAACGCAGGTTACAATACGGCGGCTCCTGTCTCCACAAATTCACATTCGTTGCAAAAGATCAGTTCAGGGATGTGAAGCAGCACTAACGTGGGGAACAGTGTAAACCAGCCCCCTCCCCCCCACTCACCCCGCGTCACCCACCCGCCCACCTCTCTCTCTCTCTCTCTACCTCCTCTTCTCCTCTCTCCTCCTCTCTCTCTCTCTCTCTCTCTCTCTCTCTCTCTGTCCTCCAATCGCCGTGGTTGCTCTGAACAGTACGTGGTCGCTGCTTCAGATGCTGCTGCTGCGCAGTGCCGTGCTTGCTTGGCTGTGCTGTGCCGTGCTGTGCCGTGCTGGTGGTAGTGTGGTGGTGCAGGTGGTGGTGGTGGTGGTGATAGTGGCCGTGGTAGCGCCGCTGTCGTCGACGTAGGGCTGCAGCGTGTGCCGGGGAGTACGTGGGAGTCGTATCACCATCAATGGTTGGAGTGGGCGGCGATTGGCGCTGCCAGTGATTCCTGGCGCTCCAAGACAGCAGCAACAGGTGGTTTTTCGCCAGGGACAGCCCCACGCCCAACCTGCCACCGTGTGCACACATTCTTTCGGAACGGAGCGAAGTTAGCACTAACGTGTCGGCAATAAACCTTGAAACAGCAGTGTTCGTCTAGGAATCAATCAAAACAAGGCAAACTAAAAAGTTACGGACCATGTTCCGCTGCCGTTTGATTCTTGGTCAGCAATGGTGAGTGGCAAGACCTGTCCCAAAAACACGGACATGCAACACAGTGCGGAGTACAGGGCTCGGATGTATCCATATGTGCGCCTCGTGGTCCTTTTGGAGAGGGGGAGATGTGAAAGTGGTGTAGAGCTGGGGTTGTTGGGGGTGAAGCGTGGGCTGGCAGGGGCAGTGTGTTGTTTGGATGTTTGTTTTCACGCTGTCTGTGTACGGTCTGAGAGCCGTGTGTCGGGGTGTTGACAGTGGTGTGCGGGTGGTGGTCCTCTCTATGCCTAGTACCGGGGGACTTGGGCCACAGGCGGCGGAAAGGTAAGTGTGACCATTGGTCAACTGCTGTATGCTGTTTAGTGCTGTGTTCACTGTTCGATTTATTTACATCAAACAATCGGTTCCAGGGGTTAGAGAGAGAGAGAGAGAGAGAGAGAGAGAGAGAGAGAGAGAGAGAGAGAGAGAGAATGTAGCATGATTGTGTGTGTGTGTGTGTGTGTGTGTGTGTGTGTGTGTCTGTGTCTGTGTGTGTACGTACGCGCATCCGCGCGTAACCCATCTAGCTCTACACTTCTGCCTGCACTTTATTCTCTCCGGATAGACATCGTGTGTGTGTGTGTGTGTGTGTGTGTGTGTGTGTGTGTGTGTGTGTGTGTGTGTGTGTGTGTGTGTGTGTGTGATGTATCGGTGGGAGAGAGAGAGAGAGGGAGAGAGGTAGATGAACACAAATAATGAACAAAACTATAAAGTATAGTAATAATGAATAGCTTGCCAGAAAACCACCTGTTCCACGAAGCTTTCCGGCCGTGTGTCGTGTGTGTGTGTGTGTGTGTGTGTGTGTGTGTGTGTGTGTGTGTGTGTGTGTGTGTGTGTGTGTGTGTGTTTTAAGTTAGTTACTAACTCATGTGCCAATGTTTATATTATTGCCTCCATTTCATTGGAAGTTTTGTACATTCACATGGATTGTCGAAGGTATCAGAGACAGATGATATATCCATCTCGCTCTGTGTTGAGAGATAAGTATCCTCAACAATATAAGAGCTCCGAACACAGAAGCATCTTCTTGCTGCTTCTATTGATGTAAACAGTTGAAGATATCTGTTCTGTTCCTCTGTCACTCTCGGTTGGCGGTAAGGTCCGAATCTCGCCTGGGCTTGATTTCTAGTCTCTGAAATGGTCACCATGAAGACTCCAGCTCTGTCTCTTTTTCTCTGCCTGTCTGTCTGTGTCTGTTTGTCTGTCTGTCTGTCTGTGTTTCTCTCTCTCGTCCGTCTGTCTGTCTGTCTGCCTGCCTGCCTGCCTGCTCTCTCTCTCTCTCTCTCTCTCTCTCTCTCTCTCTCTCTCTCCCAGTTTAACATACTCAGGTTCCTGTCAATGGAACGCGCACCCTGAATCAATCAAACAACGCCAATGCATATCAACCTTCAAATATCATTACTTCAACCATCTTATGTGCCAGTACTTGCATACTCCGCCATAAATCCACCACCAAACCACCACCCCCCTCTTTGCCTTATGTATGTACCTAATTATTTCGAAAATGTTTTTTTTTTTTTACTTGAAATGCACATGTATGTTATTTTGTTTAGTAAGTATGCCTTACGTGAGTACGTGTGTGTGTGTGTGTGTGTGTGTGTGTGTGTGTGTGTGTGTGTGTGTGTGTGTGTGTGTGTGTGTGTGTGTGTTTCCTACTACCTCCTGCCCTCTTGTCATTCTATCGATATGCTTATATTCTTATGTAACTCTCTCTCTCTCTCTCTCTCTCTCTCTCTCTCTCTCTCTCTCTCTCTCTCTCTCTCTCTCTCTCTCTGCAGCCTTGCCCCGCACTCCCTTCGCTCCTGCGTCTCTCTCTCTCTCTCTCTCTCTCTCTCTCTCTCTCTCTCTCTCTCTCTCTCTCTCTCTCTCTCTCTCTCTCTCTCTCTCTTCTTCTTCTTCTTCTTCTTCTTCTTCTTCTTCTTCTTCTTCTTCTTCTTCTTCTCTTTTTAAATTTTAATCCCATATTGTATTGTAGTTCTAGTCACTTTTTGCATGCTTCCTTTGTTGCCTCATCTTATTTTATATTGTTGACCTTACTCAGGGCGAGGACTGGATGTAAAAAGGCACATCAGTGCTTATCTATTATCTTCGTAAATAAAGAGTTTTTTTGTTTTGTCTTGTCTTGTCATGTCCCCTCTCTCTCTCTCTTCCTCTCTGTGTGTGTGTGTGTGTGTGTGTGTGTGTGTGTGTGTGTGTGTGTGTGTGTGTGTGTGTGTGTGTGTGTTGGGAACATTTAATTGCAATAATTTAATTGCAATTATGTATTGTTTGATATGTTTATTGAATCATCTCTCTAATTATTTCATTTCTCGGTTGATCCATTGGTGATATGGCATGAAGAAAACACATACTTGGTACATTACAGATTAATGGAGAACCGTGGGACTCTTGATGCCTGTGAGTGTGCAGGTGTTTATGAAGGGAGAGAAAGAGGTGGTTGTCTTGTGCACGTGTGCTCATGTGCAGAAAGGGGGAGGGAGGTGGGGGGTGGTAGCAGATGCTATACGTGGTTGTCGTGAGCTCCGCATGCTGTGGTAGAAGAAAGGGGGGGGGGGGGGGGGGGAGTGTCCAGAAGTTGTGGTATGTCTGTTTGTCCATTGATTGTCGTATTACTGTTCTTATGTTCTTATGGTTTGTATTTTTATTTACGTCTTTGTCATAGCTGTCATCATCATTATCATTAGTATTATTATCATTGTTGATGTTCTTGTTGTTGTTCTTACTGTTCTTGTTTTGTAATGTTTCTTGTTATTATTGTTGTCGTCGTCGTCGTCATCATCATCACCATCATCATCATCATCATCACCATCATCATTTTTTTCTTCTTCTTCTTCCAAACTATTGTTATATTCACCACTACTACTTTTATCATCATCATGCATCACCATCATCATTATCATCATCATCATCATCATCATCATCATCATCATCATCATCATCATCAACATCAAGAACAACAACTTCATCTTCATCATCAATATCATTGTAGTTGTCTTTTGTTGTTATTGTTATTATTTTTGTTATCATCACTGACCAACCATAACTATGTTATCTTCTTAGCATTCGTTCCCCACAAATATTCAAATGCACTCACTCATACGCGCGCGCGCGCGCACACACACACACACACACACACACACACACACACAGAGGTAGATAGGTAGAGAGAGAGAGAGAGAGAGAGAGAGAGAGAGAGAGAGAGAGAGAGAGAGAGAGAGAGATGTGCGCCCGTGTAAACCGACATACATACGTACACACATACATGTGTGCGCATATGCGCACATGCACGCAGGGGCATGATCACACCAGCATACGCGTGAGGACACACACACACACACACACACACACACACACACACACACACACACACACCACGCCCCCCCCCCCCCCCCCCCCCCACTCCCCCCCCCCCCAACCCCCCCACCAAGGTTACATTACTACAGATAACATTTTTTCTCTTCAATCACTGGTTAAAAAAAACCCTCACAAAACATGGTGGTCGGTTTTTACACACTCTTTGTGGACTTCTCTAGAGCATTTGATAGTATACACAGCAAAAACTGCTATACTTCATATTACAGAATACAGGTACTCACGGAAAACATTGAAGGTTATGTATAGACATGTGGAAGACGCTGTCAAAGTGGGGACCAGTATAACTGAGTATTTCTGTGTCAGGTGTAAGACAGGGCTGTGTTTTAAGTCCATTGTTGTTCTCTATATTTTAGTCTGAGTTGCAAGCTGATTTATTAAACTGTGGTGCAAGAGGTATCGACATTTTTGCAGACCCACTTGGTATTTTTCTGTTGATGTATGCAGATGATATTGCTTTAGTTTCCTACTCTGTCGCAGACATGCAGAAGAAGATAGTGTGTCTGGAAAAATGCTTCCGTAAATGGGGTCTGACCTTTAATATGAATAAAACCAGAGTGGTTCTGTTAAAAAAAAAATGGTGGTTTCATTAAATCAACTGAGAAATGGTGAGCAGATCCAGGTTGAACCTAGATACAATTATCTTGGCGTTATATTCTCAGCCATATTAAACTGTCCAGGTGTACAGAAAATCTGACAGGTAAAGCTCTGAGAGCGGTGGCAGAAATTAAAAGACTGCATGTTAACTTCAAGGAAATCCAGCTACTACGTTATTCAATTTTTTCTACACAAGAGTAAAGCCAGTTCTGTTGTATGGTTCTGAAATATGGGGGTTTGAAACATATGATGCTATTGAAAAAGTACAGATTAAATTTTGCAAGATGGGTTTGGGGGTTGGAAGGGGTATCAAAACAACATTGCCCTTGGATAGTGTGGTAGGTATCCTATCTATATTGATACATATTTTCGACTTGTGAAATATTGAAGCAGGCTTGTGTTTAATGTCCGGCAACATATATCCAAAACAATGTTCTAAAATGATGCAAATGCACGATAACTCTGGTAGAAAAAAACTGGGTTACACGTGTAAGACTGCTGTTGTGCACTTACGGCTTTGGAATGTATGGCAGATGCAGAATGTGGAAAATGCTCATTGTTTTATAAATCTGCTCAAACAAAGTTTGAAGGATTCATATTTTCAAGACTGGCATTCTTGGCTTTCATCATACACTGACTATTGTATGTATCACCCAGAGACAGTACTGGCCAGTTACGTGAGTCAGTTGTCTGCTCGCGAACATCGTCGTGTTTCGTGTCTGTTTCGATGCAGTCGGTTTACCTCTGAATAGTTTGTGTCACTCCACTCAACAAATCATTGATCCATTCTGTAAACAGTGTGATGGTCATTGTATTGGAGATTTATGTCATTTCATGTTAATCTGTCCAAAATATTCCACACTTCGCAGGAAATTCATACCCGTGTATAATCATCGTTTTCCATCAGAATTTAAGATACAGTTATTAGGTAGAAATATGTCAAATGAATTGCTATTTAATAAAGTTGCAGTATACATTACTGAATCCTTGAAATTAAGGAAATGAAAACCTCTGTCTATAACTGATTCGTAAGGTAAACGTTTCCTTGTGTTGCTCATAACATTCGCCGTGTGTATTTCTTGTTTATTT
>JADBJO010004803.1:141899-146899 GCA_016801955.1 Conus betulinus | reverse complement strand
TCATGTGGGTTTTTCTGCCCCGACCGGCTCCTACCCAGAGTTGAGTTTGCTGCGGACTCAGTTGGGAAGACTGGGACCACACAGTCGAGTTTCCACTTAATGATGCGTTTCTGAGAGTGTTGCTCAAATTTCCTGACCAACACTGCAGGTGCCTGTATCTCTCTGGGCCTGGTTGACGCCGGGATATATTATGAAAGGAAGCGTAGAGTACAGCCCTGTCATGTAGTCTCAGACCGAAATGGAAATCCGTAGCATCAAATCCGTATCCTCATTCTCATCGATCAGCGTTTAAAAAAAAAAAATGTCTCAAATTCTGTGGCCCTTCATGCCCTGCTCTCATGGTGACCTCAATTTCGATGTCCTCTCCACGTCTGTGGCCTTGGTTTGGTTCCGTCGGGGTCACCGGTATCGGCGAGTCCATGGGGGCTGTCGTTGGACGGACGTGGTGGCGCCCTCCGGAGGGAGAGCTCACTCACGCCGGCTCCGCGACTAAGCAATTATTGTCGTCAGTAGGGGGCTTAGTAGGTGGTGTCCTGCGTATGTTAGATCAGAACAGGCGCCACTGAACACCACCGAAGTGACTTGGCAGCAGTGCAGTGTCTCCTCCGTGGGTTGCCTCTTGACGACTTGACATTGACTGTTTCCTGTGGATTGCCGGTGCCGGGGCTGTGGCGGGACCGGCCGGGCTGTGGCTGTGGACGGGGTGTCGGAATGAGCGGCGTGGGTGCACTGCCTCTGAGGTGGCGCAGAAGTTGGGACAGAAAAAAAAATAAATATATCTAGTGCGGACGGAATTCCATGATAAATATCTTATATCTAATGCAGAGGGCATTCTGTTATAGATGTTTTATAACTAGTGCGAAGGCCATTCAATGAAAGATATTTTATATCTAGTGCACAGGGCATTCTATTTTTCATATGTCAGTTCTGTATCAATTATTGTCCTATGCGCAGCCTGCTTCAAACAAAATGATAGGCAGAGGAATAAATGAAATATGATCCTTAAAATTGTAAAATATTGAATACAAGGGAGGCTAGTTCTGTGTTGTCTATTATTAGATAACTATTTCAAATTTTGACAATTTAGATTATGTGCATCAAAGAAAATGATATGAAACCCTTTCAGAAGAACACACAAGGACATGCAGGAGGTGCGCTGAACTGCTGACAACCATCTGGACCATAGTGTTCTGTACATGTCTATGTGTGTTACTTATGACATCTGAAGAAGACATAGTAGAAATTCATGTGACTGTTTTGTACTGTCCCCTTTTAAAATTCCTGGGGTTACTTTCCGTGTGTTGATTTGTATTTTGCTGTGTTCTCAGTAACGCTGCAATCTGACTCAGTCTTCAGTCGAAGGGATTCAGAAAAAGTAAGCGTTTCAGTTGTACGTGGCAATCACAAGCAGGCCATGAGATTTCGATGGGGTGTATAGTACCCTGTGAGAGAGCTGATATCCAGCTGTACGTGACAACAACCGTCTGGGCGTAGAGTTCAGTGTGGTGGGCAGACATATCAGCCAAAGGTGGCGCCAATCTTGGAATTCTGACGGCTGTAGAATTCACAGTGGTATGGCAGACAGTTCAACTCTGTTACGGTGCAGTACCAACAGCTGCCGAACGTGCCATGGAGATGGGTATCCCTGTCATCCTGCCTTCAGACGGTACGTTGTTCTGGTCACACACCTGCTTTGAACTAGACCTTTTCAGATTATTGAAATTTATCCATGGTCCAGAAGCATGCTACTGATGACAGCCATCTGCAGAGGATGGGGTGGGGTTGGATGGGTGGGCTCTATGCATTTTATGTGTGTTAGTTGTGACGTCTAACAAAGATATGTTTTTTTTTTTTTTTTTTCGAAAATCAGCTGTTTTTGTACTGTGTAATAAGCGTCACCTGGCACTTTGTTTCGTCTGTTGATTTGTATTTCTCGCTGTTGTCAGTAAAGCTCCAGTCTTCAGGCGATAGGAGTCCGAAGGGCTGCAGAATTCTGTGTGTGGAAAAGCAGACATTTCAGCTGGACTGACCATTGCTGAATGTGTGACGGAGATAGGTACTTCTTTCAAATCTGTTTTCAGTTTTTTTTCTGTTGAGGCCACTTTTCAATGAACCTGTTCAGATTAATAGAGACTTTCCATGCGAGCGTTTTGGACTCAAAACGTAGTCTTCAGTTGGGATTGTTTTTCTAGTATTGTTTTCTTCCTTAGAATAGGTGTCTATCACCTGTTTTCGCGGAATTTCTGTGATTTTTTTTCAACATGTATTAAAACACACGTGATCTAAGGTGCTCCGGCTCACTTTTTTTCCTGACCATGTCTGTTTACCAACCATGCCTGTTTAACAATTCTGGCTGTGAACAACCATGTCTGCTGTTTGCCAATCCTGTTCGTCCCAACTGTCTGTTGACCAGCCCTGTCTGTGCAACGCTGTCTGTTCACCACAATGTCTGTTTTCCACATTTGTCTGTTTACCAACTCTGTCTCTGTAATCCTGTCTGTTAACCTCTGCCTGTTCATCCGCCTTGTCCGTTCACCAAAGAAGCAGGTGTATGCCCTTTAATACTTCCCCTTGTTTCATCCTAACTACACTGATTGCCCTCAATTTGCGTGGTGTTTGCCCCCCCCCCCCCCCCCCCCCCGACCTCCATACCCTCCCCCCCATCCCCTATACACACACACACACACACACACACACACACACCCTCCCGTCGCCTTTCCTTCTCCTTTCCCAGGCAGTTACCGTTGTACACCTCCTTCCCTTCCCCTCTTTTTTTTAACTTTAAATAAAACGCAGGCATGGTGGGTTTACCTTTAGTGTCATGAAGGAGACATAACTGCCTGTGGACATGTCCGTAGACGCTGAACTAAGTCTGCTGAGTCATGACACTATGAGACGCAGCGTTTACAGGTAGATGAAAGGCTTTTAAAACCCATTTCATACAGAGCATGAATAATCAAGCAAATTGTAGATAATCAGGATAGAAAGAAAGAAAATGAAGACGACTGTGCACTAACTAGAAAAAAAACAAATGACGCAAGGGCATTGTTCTCCCTGTAAGACACTCAAACTTTCCATCTCACTGTAGGAAAACTGGCTTTTAAAGACATTGAATGTTCATCGAATCCGGCAGTTGTTTATATTCACGTCTGCCTGATTCTTATACTGTTACCTTTACGGTGCAAAACGCGTGTGCAACCTCAAGGCACAAGGCGCCGTCAGCTGGTGTGTCTCCATGCTGATTGCTTTAGCAGAACGGTGATGGGAGTGTGGGGATGGCACTTGCCGAATTCCGGAATATGTATGTGTGTGTGTGTGTGTGTGTGTGTGTGTTTGTGTGTGTGTGTGTGTGTGTGTGTGTGTGTGTGTGTGTGTGTGTGTGTGTGTGTGTGTGTGAGAGAGAGAGAGAGAGAGAGAGAGAGAGAGAGAGTAGTTGCTGGGAGGGAAACTGAAGGTCACAACAGTTGCTGGAGGGGAAAGCATTGATATGAACAGTAGGATTTAGCTCATCCCCTGGCCTGTGGGCGCATCACACATACGCAGACTGCGCGGGCCGTCAAAACCGCAGAGCAGTCAAGAACGCAGAATTTTTTTTTTTCCAGGTCCTTTTTCGATTTTTTTTTTCAAAACTCCGCGCAGTGTCCTACTTTATTCCGTTCGATGTATCAACGTTAAGTCCTGCGCGAGTTTCCCCAATGTTTTTTTTTTCTTTTCTTTAACACAGCAATGAAGACAATGTTTTTTTCTTTTCTTTAACACAGCAATGAAGACAATGTTTTTTTTTCTTTTCTTTAACACAGCAATGAAGACACTGTTTTTCTTTTCTTTAACACAGCAACAAAGACAATGTTTTTCTTTTCTTTAACACAGCAGTGAAGGTCATCACTGCGCGCACAGCGCAATGAGGACCGTGCACATGCCCGCTCTCGTACGTAGATGGGACGAGGAAGAGACCTGGAGAGCGATCCTAACTCGTGATAAACAGATTTCAGCATAATGTCGGTGATGGCATGTCCGCTGAATGAGGCCTTGTTCAGGCACAGCCAAGTATTAGCCCTGTGCAGGGGATAGGCTCCATCAGTATCGAGTGAATTCGGTGCCATCGACACGGGACTGACGTGACATCGACAACGGATAAGAGTGAAATCTGCATCACCGAGATGTCAAATACTTCCCTGTCTTTTACTCCTTTCTTTCAAGCCAAGTGTCTTTTCTATTTCTTTTTTTTTTTTTTTTTTTTTTTTTTTTTTTTTTTTTTTTTTTTTTTTTTGAGGGTGTGCCTTTTTTTCCACTTTGCTACCATTTTTACTTACATTACGCCACTTACAGCATGCCATTTTTTACTTACATTACGCCACTTACAGCATGCCATTTTTACTTACATTACGCCACTTACAGCATGCCATTTTTACTTACATTACGCCACTTACAGCATGCCATTTTTACTTACATTACGCCACTTACAGCATGCCATTTTTCTTACATTACGCCACTTACAGCATGCCATTTTTACTTACATTACGCCACTTACAGCATGCCATTTTTTCTTACATTATGCCACTTACAGCATGCCATTTTTTCTTACATTACGCCACTTACAGCATGCCATTTTTTCTTACATTACGCCACTTACAACATGCCATTTTTACTCATTTATGCCAGAAACGTGCATGACCACAGCTGTTGCTTGAAGCATGTTCTGTCACTGAAAATCCTTGATGCTCTTGGCTATTTTTCTTTTATTGTTTCTCTGTAACGTTTTTTGGCGGAGAGGATGGGGGTGATTTTTTTATTGCTATAATGATAAATTCTCTTGCAACTGTTTGACTGACTCAGTTTTTGACGAACTGGATAAGAATAGTCTTGGTTAGAGAGTGGATTTTTTTTTATGAAAAATATATTCTCTATTATATTTTCTTTAATATCTTATTCCTTCTCGTTGCAATCACTAACGTACTGACCATGTTATTCATGTTGGTGTAATGAATTCCCGAGTGTGC
>JADBJO010004803.1:126899-136899 GCA_016801955.1 Conus betulinus | reverse complement strand
TGAGCATGTGTGTGCGTGCATTGTGTGTATATGAGAGAGAGAGAGAGAGAGAGAGAGAGAGAGAGAGAGAGAGAGAGAGAGAGAGAGAGAGAGAGAGAGAGATGTTTGAGAAAGAAAGGAAGGAAGGGAATGAAGAAACCAATAGTAGAGGCAAAAGGACGTGATCAGGAAGAGGGTGGGAAAAGAAGAAAGGGAAGGATTAGCGAAGGACAAGAAGCAGGATGAAGAAGAGTAAGAGGAGGAAGAAGATGAAAAAGAACAGGAAGAAGAAGAGGAAGCGAAGACGATCAAGAGGAGGAGGAACAACAGGTAAAAGAGAAGGAAAAAAGGAGAGTGGAGGAGCAAAAGGAAGACGAGGAGGTGAAAGATATTAAGAAAGAGTGGGAAAGAGGACAAGGAGCGGCAAGAAGAGGAGAAAGAGGAGGAGGAAATTGAGCAAGAGGAGGGAGAGGAGGAGGAAGAAGAGAAAGGAGGAGAAAGAGGAACAAGAGGAGGAGAAATAAAGAGGAGATAAAGAAGGAAGGAAAAGAGGAGAAGGACGAATAGGAGGCAGAACAGAAGAGATGGTGGAATGCATGAAGGGTGAGAAGAAGGGTGAGGATGAGAAGGAGAGAGGGGAGGAGGATGAAGAGAAGTAAGAAGAGGAAAGAGTAGGAGAAAGCAAAGAAAGAAGAGAAGAAGAAAAAGGAGGAGGAGGATGAAGAGAATTAAGAAGAGGAAGAGTAGGAGAAAGCAAAGAAAGAAGAGAAGAAAGAGGAGGAGGGATGACGAGAATTAAGAAGAGGAAGAGTAGGAGAAAGCAAAGAAAGAAGAGAAGAAGAAAGAGGAGGAGGAGGAAGAGAAGTAAGAAGAGGAAGAGTAGGAGAAAGCAAAGAAAGAAGAGAAGAAGAAAAGAAGAGGAGGAGATAAAGAGAAGTAAGAAGAGGAAAAGTAGGAGAAAGCAAAAAGAAAGAAGAGAAGAAGAAAGAGGAGGAGGCAGAGAAGAAAGAGGAAGAGGACAAAAAGTACGAGGTGAGGAGGGAAAAAGAGGAGGTGGTGGAGGATGAAAAAGAGGAGGAGGAGGAGGAGGGGAGGAAAAAGAGGAGAGGTGGAGGATGAAAAAGGAGGAGAAGGAAGAGGAAAAAGACCAGGAGGAGTAGATGGGTGGGGGAGGAGGAGAGAGAAAGAAGTAGTAGGCGGTGAAGGAGAAGAGGAGGAGAAAGAGAGAGGGGATGAAGAGGAGGAGAGAGGAGGGGGAGGAAGAAGAAGAAATTTAAGAAAGGAAGATCTTCACTCTACCTTAACCACCGTCTTGCAAAAGCGAAACGATAGTGAAGCGCGATATTTCTGCTGCTGTGAACAGAAAATGTCAAGGACGGTGGCGTGAATGGAATACTCTTGAAGAACAGAAGATAAAACCATGCAACTGCCGCTATAGATCAAAGTTAACGGAACGGCTCTCTAGCGCAGTAAATAGGCCACAGGTCGATCGCGTGTACCGGTTGGCGAGGAGGATCTAAACTTGGTCAAGTAATGATTAACAGAATTTGAACTTGTAAAGAGACTTCGCAAGCACATAGGCCAGAATACGACTGCTTGCTAACACTAGCACGCTGGCACGTCCCCATCTCTCTCTCTCTCTCTCTCTCTCTCTCTCTCACACACACACATTCGCAGGCAAGCGCGCGCGCGCGCGCACACACACGCACGCGCGCACGCACACGTGCACGCACGCACGTGCCCACGCACGCACACACACAGGTACGTACTTACAGTCTCACACCCTCCTTTCTTTTCTTCCAGTGTGTGTTCTTTCAACGTTATCTCTCCACACCAACTTACCTCATAAAGCCCCCACATCCTCTATCTCTGTCTGTCTGTCTGTCTCTCTCTCTCTCTCTCTCTCTCTCTCTCTCTGATGGAGAGCTCAGGAACAATCCTTCAGGCCTACGACTCATTGCGTCACACAGTGATTGGAGTTCGTTCCTGGCCATTACATGTTGAGGTATTTCAGCAAGTTGAACGGTCGTTAACGAAGGGTGTTCTTACCAGATGGGGCTGGCGAACAGCGAGGGGCCTGTTGCTTTCATTGTTCAAGAAACGCTGTATGTGTGGCCCGGTCCGTCTTGGTAATGAGAACCAGGCTTTTCTTTTTCTTTTCTGTTTTTTTTTTTTGGTTTGTTTTTTCTCTTTTTTTTTCACATTTTTGTAGTCAGTCCGTGCGTGGTTTTCTCTTTCCGTTTACCGTCCGTCTGTTTCTCCGTCTGTCTAGTTCACAAGATTTAGTTCTTGCTCTGTCTACCTGTCTTGTTTACAGGATTTACTTCTTGCTCCGTCTGTCTATCTTGTTTACAGCATTTACTTCTTGCTCTGTCTGTCTGTCTTGTTCACAGGATTTGGTTATTGCGCTGCCTGTCTCCCCATTCTGTCTGGTCAGCGTATCTGTGATTCTGGGTTGCTCTGTTTCTGACGGTGAGTCTGCCACTTTGTGTTTTTGTCAATCTATTCCTCTTTCTCGTCTGTGCAGTTGTTTGTTTTTAACTTAAAGTTACTTTGTATTTTTGACACTGTATTCTGCATTCTCTTCTTTGGTGTTCTTTGATAATACAAGTCACTTTGTATTTTTACACAATCCCACTTTCTCTTCATGGTTCTTTCAAAATAGGAGTCCCTTTCTATTTCTGTCTGTTCTATTCTCTCTTCTTTAGAGTTCTTTGAAAATAAAAGCACTTTTTGTTCCTGTTTCTGACACTCTGTTCTGCTTCCTCTTCTCTGGATCTCTTTGAAAGTCACTTTCTATTTCTGACATTCTATTCTATTTTGTCTTGTGTGGATTTCTTTGAAAATACCAGTCACCTTTTATTTCTGTCTCTTTCTGGGGTTCTCTGAAAAGTCAGTTTCTTTTTGTATTTCTGTCACTCTGTCACTGTTCTACTTTCTCTTCCTAGAGTTCTTTGAAAGTACAAGTCATTATGTGTAGAAACCTAAAGAGAGAGAGAGAGAGAGAGAGGGTGCGGGAGGGGGGGGGGGGGGGAGTTGGAAGGGAAAATCGAGTCTGAAAAATTTTCCAGAAATGTCAGTTCGTAAGAAAAAAAGACAAACGACGCACACCGAAGAGGAGGGACTGGGATGGAGATGGCTGGTGACAGCTATGTAAATGTGGACAGTAAATGGATGGGGGAACACGCACACACAAGGGAACGGAGTGGCGGACAGACGACCAGTGACAGCTCTTTAAAGGCGGGGAGTAAACAGATCGGGAACACGTACCGACAAAGGATGGAACGGCAAGAGTTGCAACAGGTGTATGGCACACTCTCTGCGTCTCAGTCGCAAGAAAGATAACGAAATGGGAGAAACACGTGCCCCACACATTGATTCATATGTATAAATGAAAAGGGCGGAGATCAACAGCAAAGACGAAGTTTAAATAATCTAGTTTCCAGTTCAGCTTCCTTCCATTCAAATTCCACTTGACCTTCCACACAAAGAAGGTAAATGCCCTCATGAGTGAAAGGGCAAGGGGGAAATCTTTTCGAATTATTTAGAGCCATTAGTATGTGTGTTTTTTTCACTTTGCATAATAAATAACGTCGTTATCTCTCTGGTCAACAGAGCTGCTGTCATCTGCACTCTCACGTAGGACCAGAGACATGTATTAAAGTTTGGGTTGAAATAGATTCGGAACACACACACAAGGAGTAGGATGGTGAGAAGAGGACCAGTGACAGCTGTGTCAATTTTCGGGGTAATTGGGTCGGCAACACGCACACACTCAGCTGTTTTTGTTTTCAGCTTCATTATCTACGCCACTCCTGCTGCATGACCCTACGCTGCTCAATGTTGACCCCTGTGTTGTCATACCCTGGCTTTTCCTCTCAAAACTCCAGCACCGCCAACCTAACAGGACAATCAATGTCAAGTTGTCATGAGTCAACCCACCACAGGAGACACTGCATTGCTGCCACGTCACTTCAATGGTATTCAGTGGTGCCAGTTCTGATCCAGCAAACGCAGGATACTGCCTACTAAGCCCCCTAACTGAGACAACATGGCTTAGTCGTGAAGCCAGCCTGACTGAGCGTCCCCATCCAAAGGGCACCACAACGTCTGTCCAACCAAAAGTCCCCATGGCGCCACACGTCTGTCCATCCACAGTCCCCATGGTGCCACACGTCTGTCCAACCACAGTCCCATGGCGCCACACACGTCTGTCCAACCACAGTCCCCATGGCGCGCCACACGTCTGTCCAACCACAGTCCCCATGGCGCCACACGTCTGTCCATCCACAGTCCCCATGGCGCCACACGTCTGTCCAACCACAGTCCCCATGGCGCCACACGTCTGTCCAACCACAGTCCCCATGGCGCCACACGTCTGTCCATCCACAGTCCCCATGGCGCCACACGTCTGTCCAACCACAGTCCCCATGGCGCCACACGTCTGTCCATCCACAGTCCCCATGGCGCCACACGTCTGTCCATCCACAGTCCCCATGGCGCCACACGTCTGTCCATCCACAGTCCCCATGGCGCCACACGTCTGTCCATCCACAGTCCCCATGGCGCCACACGTCTGTCCATCCACAGTCCCCATGGCGCCACACGTCTGTCCAACCACAGTCCCCATGGCGCCACACGTCTGTCCAACCACAGTCCCCATGGCGCCACACGTCTGTCCATCCACAGTCCCCCATGGCGCCACACGTCTGTCCATCCACA
Organism: Conus betulinus; assembly: GCA_016801955.1. NCBI lineage: Eukaryota > Metazoa > Mollusca > Gastropoda > Neogastropoda > Conidae > Conus > Conus betulinus. The sequence goes on along the minus strand of JADBJO010004803.1, from coordinate 132,198 downwards.
GTCCCCATGGCGCCACACGTCTGTCCATCCACAGTCCCCATGGCGCCACACGTCTGTCCAACCACAGTCCCCATGGCGCCACACGTCTGTCCAACCACAGTCCCCATGGCGCCACACGTCTGTCCATCCACAGTCCCCATGGCGCCACACGTCTGTCCATCCACAGTCCCCATGGCGCCACACGTCTGTCCATCCACAGTCCCCATGGCGCCACACGTCTGTCCAACCAAAGTCCCCATGGCGCCACACGTCTGTCCAACTAAAGTCCCCATGGTGCCACACGTCTGTCCAACCAAAGTCCCCATGGCGCCACACGTCTGTCCAACTAAAGTCCCCATGGTGCCACACGTCTGTCCAACCAAAGTCCCCATGGCGCCACACGTCTGTCCATCCACAGTCCCCATGGCGCCACACGTCTGTCCAACCAAAGTCCCCATGGCGCCACACGTCTGTCCATCCACAGTCCCCATGGCGCCACACGTCTGTCCAACCAAAGTCCCCATGGCGCCACACGTCTGTCCATCCACAGTCCCCATGGCGCCACATGTCTGTCCATCCACAGTCCCCATGAACTCGCCATTACCAGCGACCTGAACACGAACTCACCAAGAGCACAGACGTGGAAAGGAAATGGAAACTGAGGTCACCATTGAATCAGGCTTTGAGACATTCTTTATGCAGATGATGATCATGAGCAAGATGGTATGGAGTTCCATTCTTCTAGTCTGAAACTGCATGATAAATCTGCAGTCTACGCTTACTTTCATAATATATCCCAGCATCAATCAGGCCCAAGAGATACATCAGCAGTTGTTGGTCAGGAAATCAACACTGTCAGAGAAGCATCCTTTGAGTGGATTTAACTCAACTGTGTGGTTCCAGTATTCCCAGTTGAGCCCTAGGGAACCCAGCTCCAGGCAGAACGCAGTCATGGGCCGGACAAACCCCACAATCATAAATGGCTCTGATGGGTATCAAAACCCACAGCCACCCAGCCGGGAATCAGTAACACTAACCACTTTTCCACAGCAGCTGGTGCGCACTCAAAGAATGGAATAGCAAGAGTTGCGCCAGTTTCAGCTTCGTCAACTTGAGAAGAAATGGATTTTCACACACACACACACACACACACACACTCACGCACGCACGCAGGCACGCACGCGCGCACACGCACACATATTTAAGGATGGTATGACAAAAGTAGGACCAGAGAAAGCTATGTAAATTTGAGAGGGAATGATGGGAACGCACACACACACACAAAGCAATGAAATGGCGACGGGAGGACCCGTAACACACAAACCGTTGGTCAGTGATTTTCCTTTCAACATCTTTCTGAAAGCTTTTCGCTGCTAGTTGCTGCCAGTCTCCTTTCGGCTTCTTTATTAGTCAGACAATACGATGCCCCACACGCCGTCATTTCTCTCATCTCTCTTTCACTCCGAGTCCTCTTTCTTTTTGCTTCCCTTTCTCTCTTCCGCTTTCCGACCAATGAAAAGTGGTCACCATTTGACTTGGCAAACTAAAGTAAAAAAAAAAAACAAACAAACAAAAGCTGGCTTTGTGATGAAGGTGAAATCACCATTGAGTCTTATACTCTTATAGTACACCCACATCTAGAGTCACCGACTGTTCTCCAGGCAGACCTGAAATAAAAACAATGTCAGGTAGATAGTGGTAAACCTGTAGCTGGAATTCAGTACGTGTTAGTGGTAAACCAGTGGGTGGAATCCAGTACATGTCAGTGGTAAACCAGTGGGTGGAATCCAGTATATGTCAGTGGTAAACCAGTGGATGGAATCCAGTGTATGTAAGTGGTAAACCAGTGGATGGAATCCAGTGCATGTTAGTGGTAAACCGGTGGATGGAATCCAGTGCATGTCAGTGGTAAACCAGTGGGTGGAATCCAGTGCATGTTAGTGGTAAACCGGTGGATGGAATCCAGTGCATGTTAGTGGTAAACCAGTGGGTGGAATCCAGTGCATGTTAGTGGTAAACCGGTGGATGGAATCCAGTATATGAGAGTGGTAAACCAGTGGGTGGAATCCAGGTAAACCAGTGGATGGAATCCAGTTAATGTTAGTGATAAATCAGTGGGTGGAATCCAGTATATGTTAGTAGTATTCAGTATACAGATGTGACGATCACAGTTCAGTTCACCGTGATGAATATGTATCTGGCACAGAGTGCATGAGGTGATCAGGTATAGACTGTGTCTGGATGGGTCAGAGAAGCAGACAATAGGGACAAATCAGGGAGAGCTGGAAACACTTTCCTTCCGCCAGCCTTCCTTAGGGACACCCTCCCCCCCCCACTCCCCCCCCCCCCCACCCCCCCCCCCCCCCCCCCCCCCCCACCCCCACCCCCTCTCCGAATTGGCCGAAGATAAGTGATTGTTCGTTCATTTTCGTTGTCCTGAGTGTTGTATATATAGCCTAAAGAAGACCTAAGAGGTCGAAACGCGTCGTGCTTTGTCTTGTGATTTGTTTGTCAAGGTTTTTTTTTTCGGCGGCGGAGTTTTATCAATAATTTGTCAAATTTACTTTTCAAATGGATAATGTTTGGAAATATTGGCGAGGCTGGGACAAGCTACTCCCTAGTAATGCACAATGTGTGTGAACTGTCCGAGTGGACTCTGCTCGGACTTCTCTAATAGCCAGCCACACATAAACATAGGAAAACAAACACAAGAGGCACTCTCCTGCAGTAAAAAATCAGACACCAGCAGCATATCCCATTTCAAAGCTTTCTTGGAGATAGTCGGGTAGAATCTTACTAGAGGTATCTATTTGTGAGATCTTTTTGTCCTGACCCGGCAGCGCATCAGATCCAAACTGGAACCAAACAGGACGATGAAACTGACGGAATAATCACTGAAAATAGGGCCACCTACAAACGATCACACACAACAGAAGACAGAAGACAGAGACAGAAAAAAACAGTTTGCAGATTGACGCGGATTTCACTTAGAATACAAAACAGTCGAGTGATTTTTCATACAATAAATCTTCTGCTCAAAAGCAGAGGCAAAAAAGGCAGAAAATCCTCAAAACAATATTTTCTTGATAGCAATCAGTATGAGAATGACAATGTAATCATGATCAATGCTATTGTGGGAGTATATTTGTGCAGTTTAACCTGTTGTTGTTGAAAACGTCTGAAAAAGACATTTGTAGAAGACGCCGAAGAAGCTGCCAAGCGCGACGACATGAGAGCTGTCTATCAGATCGCAAAGAAGATAACTGGTACTGTACTGACTGGCTCTGGACCCGTGAAGGCAAAAGATGGCACACTTCTGTCAAGAGGCGAGGAAAATCTTGCAAGATGGGCCGAGCACTTCAAAGAAGTTCTTAACAGACCTGAGCCATCGACATCAGCTGAGGCGGAAGACCCACCCCTTCTGCTCCCAATCAACACCGATGACTTCACTGAAGAGGAGATCAGAACAGCCATCAAGACATTCAAGAACAATAAGTTCCCTTGATTCGGTGGAATAACAGCGGAAATGCTTAAAGATGGTGGGTGTCTTTTGGTTGTGCAGTCTCTGTAACCAGGTTTGGAACTCCGGCGTCGTCCCAGAGGATTGGGAGAATGGCAAAGTCGTCTGTATTTCCAATAAAGACAACCTCTCAGAGTGCGACAACTAGAGAGGAGTCACTCTACTGTCAATATCAGGGAAAAGTGTATAGCCAGGTCATCCTCAACCGACTGCGCGACGTAGTGGACAATGAGCTCAGGGAACAAACAGCAGGCTTCCGCCCGAAACGATCCTGTGCGGAACAGATCTTCACACTAAGACAGATCATCGAGAAGCGTGGAGAGCACCAAGTACCCCTGGCCATCAGCTTCATCGACTTCACCAAAGCATTTAACAGTGTGCACAGACCATCATTGTGGAAAATCATGAAAACCTACGGCACCCCAGAGAAAGTTGTATCGCGTATCGGCCATACATCAGATTTACATAAACTCCAAGTACAAAGTCAGAACGGAAGATGACTACAGTGACTGATTTGAAGCTGTCACCGGGGTAAGGCAAGGTTTGTATCTCTCCCCTCTCTTCTTTGAACTTGTCGTTGACTGGGTTTGAAACACGCAACCAAGGAAAGGGAATTAAGTGGACAGAAGGAAACAGCCTGTCGGATCTGGATTTTGCCGATGACGTTTGCCGCTCTTGCAAGCACCACTCAAGATCTGCAGGTGTTTTTAAACAAAATCAGCAAGTTTGCAGGCAACATTGGCCTCATTATCAGTGCCAAAAAGACTAAAAACATGCTTACCGGTAAACGCAAGGGCCAACAGACGTTCTCATCGACCAAAAACACGTGGAAGAAGTAGAGAACTTCACCTACCAAGGCAGCTCCGTCAACAACGCCAGTGACCTCTACCATGAGCTAATGTGTATTGGGAAGCCAGCATCAGCATTCAATCAGCTGAACAAAATATGGAACAGCAAGAAATTCCCCCGTGGAATCAAACTGAAATTTTATAACTCCGTGTGATTTCAACGCTGTTATATGGCTGTGAAACCTGGCAACTGAAGGGGACCCCGGTAGAACGAACTTGACGCTTTTGACACTTTTGGGCATCAAATGGTCAGATTTTATACCAAATGAAGACGTCAGGGAGAGGTCCAAACAGCTCCCCGTGTCAACCATCGTCTGCAGACAGACGGCGCCTCCACTGGCTGGGTCATGTCTTGAGATTACCCTCTTCAAGACGTACAAACCAGGCCTTTAAAAAGGACCCCAGCAGGCCAGAGAAAAAGAGGACGACGCGGGACAAGTTGGCGACAGACAGTGGAGAGAGACCTCAGACTCGTTGACAGAGGATGGAGTGACACTAGCAAACTGGCTGAGGACCGTGCACAGTGGAGCGACTTGAATGCCTCATGCATCGCAAGATGCGGGAGCATCTAAGTCAAAGTCTAAGTAAATATAGTTCAAAATACATTTCATGGCAATATTAAGGTGGTGAGAGTAGCAGTGATGCCCACATACATACTCAAGTAATGAAAACAAACTGTTATTGCATTAGTGCACATGTGTGAATGAAAGGTGGACATTTTGTGGCAATGTGGTGAGGTAGCAAACAGACTGACTACAGGTACTATAGCACACAACAGAAGACTGTGTATGTTCCTGTCGGTTTGAATGGCAATGGTCTGTTGATCACAAACGTAACAGAAATAACAGCAACAAACACACACAATGGAAGAAAAAGTGTCAAACAGTACAAGTGGAATATATAAACAAAAAATAACCCCTACACAAAATGGAAAGAACATTATACAATATAA
>JADBJO010004803.1:119399-121899 GCA_016801955.1 Conus betulinus | reverse complement strand
TCTCCAGTTAGTTAACTGATCTCTTTCTAAATCTTTTCCTTACGTAATAAAGCAGTAATTCCTTGTCTTTCGGTGTCAGATAATTCTCCTGTATGAAAAGATTTAACGAAGGAACTTGTGATCAATTTGCCTAGTTGAACCAGAAGAACCTTACGAATTCTATTGTGATTCCGTCGCATCCTGGTGCTGAACTATCACCTAGCTTTCTAAGTGCATTCGTTGTTTCCTCTAAGATAACTAGTCCTTCACATAACGCAGCACCGTTCTCTTCTAAGCTCGGAAAAACTTCTGACTGTACAAATTTATCATTCTCTTCCATAACATTTTCCGCTAACGTTGTTTGACTTACAGGTTTTATAAAACAAAACTTGTTCTTGTAAAATATCATTTGTATAGTTAATACTTATCCTATTTCTCTACGCAACCCCGTGATGAATTTCCATTTCCCCCAAGCTTTTTCTAGATTGCAGAAATACTTCGTATTGCGTTCCCCATCCTCGATCAATTTAACTCCGGATCTTAACTGTGCCCCCTCTGCGTCATGTAGTTGCTTCAGTTCTAATTCATGCTTTAAATGCATATATGTGTTTTGCATCTCTTCATTTGTACGGTCTTTAATCTTTTTTTTTTTCAATTTCTCATATCTGTAAGTTTAACTTTAGGGAACAGTTTTTCCTTTGGCATGATAATTCTTTTCTAAATTCGCTTCAAATATTTCTTATTTCAGTTTTCAGCATTTCCCGTTTATCGATGTTAGGCAAGTTGTCTTCACCATCAACATTAAGCTGTTTGTCCAAGAAAGTATTCATGCGATGTACAAAATCGTGGTTTTTAAATAGCTATTGTTAAATTTCCAATAATTTGGTCCACGTATAAATTCATACAGGTTCAGTTCAATTATCACAGCTTTATGATCAGAGTTGGGAACAGTCTAATGTTCACATGATACACAATGTTGTAATATGTCTTCTGTTATAAAACAGTAAGTCAAATCTACGGGCTATAAATGGACTGCGCATGTGTCATGTATAACCATGTTCTTTAGCGTGAAATACTCTCCAAACAATCACATACTTCTGTTTTTTTGTTAACTTTAAGTCCCATACTTCACTTTCGCGATGACGCCTGCCTGATATTATAACAATAGCGTTGCTACGAACACAGTTAAAGTCTCCAAAGAGGATAAGTTTTTTATCACTGTAGTTCTTACATTTTTCTTGCAATAGATTGAAAAAGGCCAGCTTTCAGCACTATCATTAGGAGCATAGATGTTTGCTAAGTATCGTGTATGACTGAGACCATCAAGATCCTATCTTATACCATTTCCAATGTCATTTAGCCCGGGAAGTTTTTTGCAATTAAAATCACCTCTCCCTTGCTCCTGTTGGTACCTCTGTTTTCGAACATTTTACCTCCCCATTGTATTTCCCACACAGTTGCATCGCTACCAGTTATAATATGCGCTTCTTGTAAACAGACCAAGCCACACTTTCTGTTTTTCAAGTGATGAAAAAATCGATGTTCTTTTATAGCTATTATTTATTTTTCAATCCTCTACAATTTAATGAAGTAGTACGTATTTCAACCATTGACAGTTTAAGAATATATCCTCAGTTTCTCACGTCCATTATGTGTTCTTTGCCTTCACGTTTACTTGGGATTCTTAATAGAAACCATATTTTGATAAACGAAGTGCTTTTCAAACTCGCTGTCCATTTTGGAAAGCCAGGTCGTCATGGAAATATCAGTCCCAGTGATACCCAACGTTAGCGCGCACGTCAACATCGTAGCGGTCGTCATTTGACGTTTCATCGCTTGGTAGTTTTCAGTCTCTTATTGGGGCTGGTACCCTCCCGAGAACGGCGTCGTTTTGGCGTTTCTGAGCGTTGACGCGGCGGACTGTGCAGTTCCTGGGAGGATCCCAGCGTAGTCTGTCGTGTGATGGATCGTCCACTGTCTTGGCGGGTGGTTTTCCTTCCACCCCTTTTCTCTCCTCGCGTTGCACTTTGCCTGCCTGCTCGTCTTTCTCCCCGCGTTGCACTTTGCCTGCCTGCTCGTCTTTCTCCTCGCGTTGCACTTTGCCTGCCTGCTCGTCTTTCTCCCCGCGTTGCACTTTGCCTGCCTGCTCGTCTTTCTCCTCGCGTTGCACTTTGCCTGCCTGCTCGTCTTTCTCCCCGCGTTTGCACTTTGCCTGCCTGCTCGTCTTTCTCCCCGTCGCTCTCCTCACTCTCATTCATATGCCCATTTTTTCCACACTCACACACACACACCCTCTTTGCTAGGCTGATCCGACACACTGAGGTCACAAGCAGGATCCCCTCGTTTGTGCCCGGACTTTTTACAGACTCCACACACCACGTCTTTAACGCACACGGATGCGTGGTGATTCTCTTTCAGAAAGGAGCAGAGTTCGCAACCCGCTTTTAGAAGAGCGTGTTCGATCTCGCTATCAGCCACAGATATCGGGATACTGTCGACAAAGACTGACCTCTCAAAATGC
>JADBJO010004803.1:104399-106899 GCA_016801955.1 Conus betulinus | reverse complement strand
GTAAGACACCGAAAAATCCACAAGGGGATCCATACGTACATGCATGATAAGTAATACGGAGACAGACTAGTCCCTCAACATGCACATCAAGTCCAAAAATTACATTTCTATCAAGGATTGGTATAAATGCCATTTTTCGTGCAGTTTTTGAATGGACTTTACACTTTTTGCGACTTGCTGTTCAGGATTATATCTTGTCTTTAAATAGTGTAGAAAGTTCATTACAATTGGAAGTCATTTCTCACATTTGCATTTACAGATGAAATATTTGGCTAGAAGTAAAATAAAGTCAAAGGGTTCATCACTTCTAAAATTATTTGAATGTCCAAATAATACCAGTTCAACAGACAGGTTTAAAGAATCCGCATGCTGACAATTTCCTTTTATTATTACTTGAAGTTGTTGCCAAAAATGTGCCGCATGCTCACACGACCAAAATAGATGCTCAATGTTTTCTCTTTCTGTATTACAAAATGTACAACGATCATTCGGTTCAATTCTCATCTTTGACAGCACAATATTTGTACCCAGTATACGATGTAGAATTATTATCTGAAACCATTTAAGTTTTATTTCTTTTATTTTTTGCACTTTTTAAAAATGACATCCCCATTCCAATTCCTGTTCAAGTTTTTTATTCCACTTATTGCAATAAGCAGGGTTTATGTTGTCACACAGAAGGGCATCATAATGAACACGTGCCCCTCTGCTGACTGAACAGATAAGTTTCCATAATTTAGACCTTTCTTCATTATTGTTATTCATCATTGTTACTGCAGTTTTCCGAATATATGCGCTTACTTCTCTTAATAATCCAGTATACGAGATAGAGTCAATGCAAAATCCATATTTGTTATTGAAATTTCTATATGCCAAAAGGGTACCATCTTCTTTTATAAAGTCCAATTGAATGTATATTTTTTGTCGAACAGACCCTTGATAAAAAAAATTGGTTTTTCGTTTATCTAATATTTTCATTATAGAATATATTTTTCGGAAGCCATTTCTTCAGAAATGCAAGGTAGAATCCTTCGGCCAAATTCCTTATATGCCTCAAATACATCAGCCCAAATTTATTTTTTGGATGATTGGCCTAGAGGAAGACTACAACTATTTTTTTTCTAGATAATCTATTCTTGGACAACTTGCCAAAATAATACTTTTCCACTTGTGAGACGATATCCTTATTTTTCTAATCCATGCAAGTTTTAATGCAAATATATATTCTTTGATTCTTGGCACACCAAGTCCTCCATTCAATATTTTTTTAGTCACAGTTTTTCTATTTATACGATCCCTTTTTCTATTCCAAACAAATCGAAATACTGAGTTTTGAATAGCATTAACTACATCATCGGGAGGATTTGGAAGTAGAATCCAGAGATGAATTAGTTTGAACAAGATTAAAGACTTTTAAAACAGCCACCCTGCCAAGTGGAGTAATCTGTCTCTTAACCATGCCTTATATAGCATTCTTATTTCAAGAAACCTAGCCTGTATGTTTATTTTTCTGAACAATCAGCAAGATCGTTGGTAAATATAATACCCAGAATTTTAAATTGTGGTGGATTCCACTGTATACGTAAGTGTTGCATATAGCGAATGTTCGAGTTTTTCCTACTGCCAAGCCATATAGCACTTGTTTTTTTCTGTGTTTAATATCAAACCTGACTTTCTTCCAAACCTATCAACTGTTATCAGAGTTTCCTCAAAAGACACTTTGTCACCTTCAAGCATGATTTCTGCATCGCCTGCATATTGTGAAATTTTGTGTTCTGTATTATTAATTTGGATCCCTTTTATAGTTCTATTATCTCTCAACATAATGGCAAGGATTTCCACGCACAAAATAAATATGTAGGCTGAAACTGGGTCACCTTGCCTGCATCCACGACCTACAGGAAACCAATTAGATGATGCCTGTCCATTTACAAGAACAATTGACTTAATATTATTGTAAAAAGTACTTATCCATTTACGTATATCTGGTCCAAATCCGAATGCTACAAGCACTTTATTCATAATCCCTAGTCAAGTGAATCGAAGGCTTTTTCGAAATCTAAGCATAAAAGCAAACCAGGCAGCTGGTGTATTTGCAAGTAGTTAATTAAGTCATAGATTAGTCTAATATTATCTCCAATATTTCTGTTGGCCATAAATCCTGTTTGGTCTTCATTAATCAAGCCTGGAAGAACCATTTTTAGTCTATTCGCAACACATGCTGACCCTATCTTATAAAAAACGTTTAAAAGAGTAATGGGCCTCCAGTTTTTGATGACATCTCGAGATTTATCACCTTTAGGAATACAAACTATAATTCCTTTTTGTGTGGTGGACAGCTCACCTAGTTGAAAACCTTCATTTAAGGATCGGACTCCTCTATAGAAATTTCTCCTTCTAATTGTACCTTTTCTTGGTCTGTTAAGACATGAGGTAAGTTAACCATTTCAGATATCTCACACTCCTCAACTTCCTTTGGCCGGTACAATTTTTCATAAAA
>JADBJO010004803.1:100000-102591 GCA_016801955.1 Conus betulinus | reverse complement strand
TGTTCATGCACTACTACAAGCGTGCATGTCCACAAGTCCAGTTGCAATGGGGATAGCGGAGTAAACGGAAGGGAAAGGGGGGGGGGGGGGGGAGGTAGGGGGACACCCGGAGCTGTGCGCCGACTCAAGCCCGTTATGTAATAAAAATAAATAAATAAATAAAAAAGTAGAAGACGGCCGCAATGGCATGTGACATGGGTACACGCTGCCCGCAATGAAATACATCATTTTTGTAGTAATAGAGGGATCTGACAGGATGTGACAGAGAGAGAGAGAGAGAGAGAGAGAGAGAGAGAGAGAGAGAGAGAGGAGGCGGGGGGGGGGGGGGGGCAGAATAAAGGTAGTAGCAAAGCAAAACGCAAGGCATACAATTAAAGTGCTGTTGCATAAATTACCTTTTCTGGAAGAAAAAAAAAAAAAGAAACAAGGGAAGTGCAACGTCGGGGTAAGAGGGAAAGAATGGGGGAGGGGAGGGTAACAGGTGGAGGAGAGGGGGGAGGGGGGCACAAGGTAAGCTGGGCCCCTATCTGCCAATGCCAATCTAATGATAAGCTGCACAGGGACACCACACACTGTGCACTTTTCAGAAGTTGAAAGCCGGCACCATTAAGTGTTTGAATATCATTATACTTAAATATCTGCAAATCAAAATCATTATATGGCTATTAAAGTACATGAATGCATACCTCATTCTAAAAGTGAGCTGGTCTTATTTTGTTTTATCAATGATATATATGAAGGCATTCAAAGAGAAATGCAACAGTCCATTCGTAATGTAAAGAATTGCCACTACATTTGAGTCATTGAGAATGAGTGGCCAAGCACACACACAAACCTTCACCACCACAACCCTCAAATCTCCCACCCACCCACCTAAATAGAAAATAAAACAACAAAACCAACTATTCTGTAATATATATATATATATATATATATATATATATATATATATACAATATATATACATATGCATATATATAATATATATATATATACAATGAAACAATAAATTCCAAGGATAAGTACCGAGCACCGTTCCAGCAACTTACAGAGCAGCTAGGTGTTGCAATGACTGCAAGAAATATTGAATTATAAACAAATCTTGCTCTTATGTCTCAGATTGTAGAAATAGGGGGTGGTAAGCCTTCATATCTGCAGTGGCAGATGATTCTGCCTAACTGACAGTATGTGCTTGAGTGGGTGAATGGGGAATAAATAAATGCTTCTCAAAATGACCCTCAGCAATCTTATAGTCTCCAAAGAGGGAGACCATCTCCAACGGGGAGAAAGCTCACTAATATATAACTCTAATAATATATATATATATATATATATATATATATATATATATATATATATATATATATATATATATATGTTGCATTGAAAGTGTACTGGCGTGGAAAGTGTACGGGCCAATCGTGGAATGTATACATTCCATGGATCAGCCGTGGTATACATTCCACGATTTTGCCCGTGGAGAGTACACTTTCCACGCCAGTACACTTTCAATGCAACATATATATATATATATATATATATATATATATATATATATATATATATATATATATATATATATATATTCACAAATAAATTCATGGCCTAAGTATAAATGCAAAAAATTGCCAGCAACTTGAACCACCGTAATTGAGCGAAACACACACGCTTGCGCGCGCACGCACACAGAGTCACGCGCGCGCGCACAGAGAGAGAGAGAGAGAGAGAGAGAGAGAGAGAGAGAGAGAGAGAGAGAGAGAGAGACTCAAGAGTTCATTCTCTCCACCACCCCTCAATCAAAAGTTCTCCGACATTTCAAGTTCAGCTGCTGCTACTGATCCTCAAACTAGAAGAGACCTTGTATTTCTGCCGAGTCACACACACACACACACACACACACACACACACACACACCATATATACATCACACATACATCACACACGCGCACACACGCACGGACACACCCACACCAAAGCACACACACACACACACACACACACACACACAGGGCACGCACACGCACACACAAACACAACATCAGTACTTCAGTTTGAACCTTGAAATCAATGCTTGGTTAAGCCAAACTTTGTCCAGAGGTCCCTGTTCAATGGCTCAAAACAGATAATGGTTATCTGTGTAGCAAACAGTCTGTGAAGCAGTTTGTGGATCCTTAGTACAAATGATGCACAACGCAGCTCCCGACAAGCATAAAGTCCATCAGTCTGCATGCGGACATTCCCAACCCATTTTGACCACATTTTTGATCGCAACATGTACATATATGAATTACTTACAAGCGCCCGCACATATCATCCCAACTCTAGCATAGCCACATTAAATTCAATGCACAATATTCTTCATGAACCAGGGACATTAACATCCACCTGCACAAGCACGCAAATACTCGCATACACACACACACACACACACACACACACACACACACACACTTTACATAGATCTGCATGCGGCTTGTAAGCAGTGTCCGCTTTGTTACCATTGAATAGATCTGATCAGCTTTGCTGTGCTGGAAGATAATTTATGTTCCTGGTCCCCGCCTCAAAGATGCAGACAGTGTTGAAAACAGGGA
>JADBJO010004803.1:85000-90000 GCA_016801955.1 Conus betulinus | reverse complement strand
AGCTCATTCCTGCACGAGATGGCAGTCAGCGGCTCTATAGACTATCAGGTGATGAGGATCCTATGTTGATTTCTGCTGCACTCAAAGAGCTGCATTGCTTTTACTGACGATGAAGTGTTGAAGTTGCACAACAATGGTGGGGGATGTTGGCTTGCATTTTGGCTGACCACACTGTCTACTACTTTTAAAGGTGGGTATATATATATATATATATATATATATATATATATATATATATATATATATATATATATGAAATCTGGACTAAGAGCACGAGCAAGAAATCAACTTTTGATGTTACGATTTATGCTATCTAACATTCAAAAAAGAATTGGAAAACAAATTGGACTGTACAGAGAGACGGACGGCCTCGCTGCGCTGAACGACAACCCTAGAAACATTGAAAATAAGAAAAAAAAGAATGTGTGCAAAATCTTCCACAACCAAAATCTAAAAATCACTATAGAAGCAAATAAAAAGATAGTGAACTATCTAGATATAACGTTAGACCTCAACCAACATATATATATAAACCATACAAAAAAAACAAATGACACGCCTGTTTTATGTAAATATCAAAAGTAACCACCCACCTTCCATACTGAAAACAATACCCAGAGGCATAAACAAGAGACTATCTAACTTGTCATGCAATGAAACAGCATTCGACAACGCTGCAGCTGAATACAAAGAAGCATTACACAAAAGTGGCTACAACTATAAACTACGATATGATTCAGACAATGACACGAGCAGACACAAGAAGAACAGGAAAAGGAAGAAGATAATATGGTACAATCCCCCATACGACGGAAGAGTTAAGACAAATGTAGGGAAAGAATTCTTCAAAGTTCTGACATCATCTTTCCCAAAAGAGCACAAATATTCAAGATATTTAATAAAAGCAACATCAAATTATGGTACTCATGTATGCCCAACCTCAAAAAGCATCATTGACTCAACCAAAAAAATGAAAAGCAGTACAGAGAAAACTGAGGGTGAAGAATACAATATATCCTGGAAAATCATAAAAAGAGCAGCATCATACAATAATATTTCAAAAAGATGTAACCTATGCTTAACAGAAAAGACATAATGCTATGTAAACCACAATTGGCAACCATAAATGCTAGGATGAAAATGGTTAACAATTGCAGACACAAGTGGAAATTCCCTATCAGTAAGCAGAAATCAAAAACACACGAAAAAACACAGGCAACACGTGATGACAGACAACACAAGTAGCTATAAAACACTGGCAGCACAGATCCCCCACATCCTGACGATTGCGGGCGCATGAAACAACGTTGTAGATTTTAAGCCTTATTTTTAAACCTTACTTTTTTTAACAGATGCCGCTCCCAATACGGGTTGAGCACTCTTTTTAAATTGGTGTTGGTTATTGCAATCATTATCTCTCTCTCTCTCTCTCTCTCTCTCTCTCTCTCTCTCTCTCTCTCTCTCTCTCTCATATATATATATATATATATATGTGTGTGTGTGTGTGTGTGTGTGTGTGTGTGTGTGTGTGTGTGTGTGTGTGTGTGCGTGTGTGTGTGTGTGTGTGTGTGTGTGTGTGTGTGTGTGTGTTGTGTAGCAGTCATACGGAAGTCTCCAGAAAAGAGAAGAATATGGGCATGGAGCCCCGTTCTGCCTGTCAGACGTTCTCCACCTACCTATATACCACAGTATCTACGGAGCTTTTAGAGCCTTTCAGAACTGCCACAGCATGTTTTGAAACTTTTTTTCAAACTTCTTTCGGAAATTTAACTGTTATTTTTAACGAACTTTCCCAATATATTTAGATTTATTTTCGAGAATTATTACACCTCCTTTACATGCGTTTCAACTTCTGGCAGGCACTGATGTGACCCATTTGTTTTCTGGAAGTCATCCTCTATGCCACCACGCTAGGTCTTGGGTGTGTGTCTATGGAGGGAGGGAGGGGAGGGGTCAGATAGTCACCCTTCTTGTGAAAGGTGCTGTAGAGGTACTAGGTGGGTGCTGGATTTTTGCTAGAGGATTTCAGCAGCTTAGTCAGGTGAGCCTTTCCCCGTATACAGGTTGTTCAGACAAGAGTAGGGCATTCTTTGCATGCGTTGTAATGGTGGTTCCCCGTGCAATTCTGTTGTGTGTTCTTCAGTTTCTTCCCCCCTCCACTGAAATCTCGTGGTCACCATCACTTACAAAGTATTTTATGTCCTTGGTCCTTGTTGACATGAAAATGATATTGCACTTAACAGCTTTAATGAGCACAGCCTGTAACATGTCCAGTATTTCACCCGCATAGCTGTTTATTTATTTTTTTTTTTTTCATATTCAGGCGAATGTCTCTTGTAAATGTCTTCAGGCTCCTACCATATCTCAAAATATCGCATTATTTATAAAATTTCTTTCGTATCAATCCCACTTATCCAAAATGTAACCCAGCTAGTATTGAACACCCGCTTTGAATACATGTTAATTTCATCGGGACATGAGCTCCCCAGAGTCACACAGTCTGTCTTAGTGTATTGTCTTCTGGAAGTCATCCTCTGCGCCACCACGCTAGGTCTTGGGTGTGTGTGTGTGGGTGAGGGGGGGGGACGTGGAGTCAGATAGTTACCCTTCACCTGGCTAAGCTGCTGAGAACTAACATTCCTGTGCAGCATCAAATACCGGAAATCCTCTGGCATAAAATTCAGCACGCTCCTATGTACCGCCTTTTCCAGCCTCCTATAGCATTACGATCATTACAATAATTATGGTTACAATCATGATTATTATCAAAACTATTAATCCACATATCATAATTATTAATATACCCATTAGATTCCATCCTTCCCATAATTTATAGATTTTCTTCTCCTCTTTGTTCTTCTCTGTCCTCCCCTCCCCCTCCTCCTCGTGTTTTTTTTTCCCCTCTTCCCTCCTGTAGTATAAGTATTAGTACTATTATTAACCTCACTGTTATCATTACTATTATCATTTTTTATCTATTTTTTCAATTATTATTTTTTTTAATTGTATTTCTGTAGTATGCGTTTATTATCAGTACTATTATTACCATTACCTGTAGTATAGTTGTTAGCATTATCATCATTAATACGATTGTTAGTTTTGATATTACCATCACTATCATTAACATCACCATCGCAATTGTCACTAGGACTGTTGCCACGGCAACCATGCTGTTTAAGAATCCTCTAACACAATTTTCTTTCTCCCATACTACAACTGCTATTGCCATATTATCACCAAATATGGTATAATCCTGTCTTTATTTATTGTTTCAATAATTTGATCATCATCATTACCATTATTAGTATTCCTATCAGTAATATAATTGACATCATTACTACCTTGACTCACACATTGTCTTCTTTGTGACAGCTTAGTTTTCTTTCAACGCCTATCTGCGCTGAAGTGGATGAAGATAAGTGATTGCTCGTTCATTTTCGTTGTCCTAATTGTTTTGTATCTTGCCTGATGAAGACCTATGAGGTCGAAACGCATCGTGTTTTGTCATGTGATTCGTTCGTTCACGTTTATTTTTGGCGGTGCGCTAACACTAATATTTAAAATTAATGTATTAATAGATAGCTGATATGGTGATAGCTGACTCTCTCTGTTTTGATATGGCATTGATATGGTAGATGCTGCAACCCTGGGGAAGCTGCTGTAGACAATGTCTCAAATACAAGTCTGACGATGATGATGTGGACCTTAGATGGATCTTTATAATTACTATTCAGTTTGTAAAACTCGAGTGTGATGGTAATGCAGATACTCATGTCAACAATCATCTGGAACCCAAGGAGTTCTGCAGCAGACAGTTTGTCAAACATAAATCTTTAGTATTCTCTTCCTTTGTCGACTCTTTTTCCCGAATGGCTAAATGTTATTATCGTTGAGTTTTTCCCACTGTGGGCTATATGGCTAACGGATTATGATATTGATCTTTTCTGTCTCTCTCAGACGTCTGTGGTCCATGCAAACATTATCTTCACATCATTTCCTAATCTTGATCAGATGAACTGCACCAGTATTCGGGAGCAGAAAGGGCATGAGAGGATATGATGAGATTTTTACACCGTGTGAACTTTATTTCTCCATTTTGACTTCTGTGTCTCAAAATTAATTAATCTTTTCAAGTTTTGATCACAGGAACTTCAAAGTGCCACGGATGTTTCAGGTCTGCTTTTAAGGAAATGCTGTTAAATGCGTATCCACGATTATTCATATTGATTATTGTTCAGTTTATTTTCTCTCTTCTATTTGTCTAATTTACGTTTAGCTAGAATTTTATCATATGATGACATTGATGACTAACAAAGCAACACGATCAAATTGCAATCAATTTTAACTGAGATGGGACGAATGTTAGCATTACAGCATTTATTTCTACACCATTCTACATATTAACAGGATGACAGCCCTGATGTGCCCATGTGGTCGGCTGGGCTATCAACGATATGAAATTAATTGAAATTTGAGTATCATCCTGCTTACCTTTTCTGTTTTGGCAGAGCCCATTGCCCATCTGAGTCAGTCGTTTCTCATATTACCATAGGAATACTTGGTTCGTAGACCCACAACATGCTTTTTGACATAATTTGGTTTGTCAAACTAGTCTCTCCACTTCTGAATCCTCCCTCCCTTTGCCCCCCTCTCTCTCTCTCTCTCTCTCTCTCTCTCTCCTCTCTCTCTCTCTCTCTCTCTCTTCTCTCTCTCTCTCTCTCTCTCTATATATATATCTTCTTTGTCAACAACTCTCTCTCTCTCTCTCTCTCTGTCTCTCTGTCTCTGTCTCTCTCTCTCTCTCTCTCTCTCTCTCTCTCTCTCTCTCTCTCTCTCTCTCTCTGTATGTCTTCTTTGTCAACAACTTATAAATAAAGTCAAACCTCAAAGATGTTCAGCTATTCATACTCGTAGACAAAACAAAAGTGAAACCATGTTGATACACGTCTGACGTCGGTAGGTACACGAATACGTCTGACGTCGGTAGGTACACGAATACG
>JADBJO010004803.1:60000-80000 GCA_016801955.1 Conus betulinus | reverse complement strand
AACGAGTAATGCCAAACATGCGAACAGTCGAGATGGATACTGCTCGTACTTTATTGGACCTCTCTAATAGCCAGCCACATAAGCACATGAAAACAAGCACGAGGGACGTTGTCCTGCAGTAAAGTCAAAAACCATCAGTATGTCTCATGTTCAAAGTTTTCTGAAACGCGCCCTTTATCAGAAAGTGCAAACCGGAAGAACTGGGATCGCAGTTCTCGGCCATTATTGCTGGTTTTCTTCATCGCCATGTTCAGTGATCAAGTTCAGAGTTACCTACACTGTGATGCAGTGTCTAGAGTCACTGGCTTGCAGGCTGGGAGATAGTGGGAATGAATCTTACCACTGGCATCTAATTGTGGGATCTTTTTGCCCTGGCTGGCTGCATTTCAGATCTGGGTGTGCTGTGGACTTAAGAAGGAAAACTGGCATCGAACAGGAAAATGGAACTGACTGAACATAATTGCAAATACTGCAACATTCAAATGAACACACAAACAAAACAAGGTGCGAAGTAATGCAGATTTGATTTGCAAATACATAGCAGTCGAATGAATTTTCAACAAGAATGTTTTCTTCAGAAGATACAATATATCTATGATAGCTGTCCGTTTGAGAATGAGAGTGTAACCATAATCAATGCTGTTAGGGGGGAATCTTCCTTTGTGTATTTTTGCCTGCAGTCTGTACATCTGAAGAAGACATTTGTCGAAAATTCACTTGTCCGTTTTGTGATTATAAATTACACCTTCGTTACTTTCTTTCTTTCACTTTTTGTCCATTTGTATTTTGTTTGAAACTAACATATCAATTTTAATGGATGGGTCTCTGATGGTGTTGCTCAAATTTATTGGCCAGCATGAAAATGTCTCTCTGTCTCGGCCTGGCTCGCCGCCTGGCTGACGCCGGGGACCTGGCTGACGCCGGGGACCTGGCTGACTCCGGGGACCTGGCTGACCTGGCTGACTCCCGGGGACCTGACTGACCTGGCTGACGCCGGGGACCTGACTGACCTGGCTGACGCCGGGGGGGACCTGGCTGACGCCGGGGACCTGACTGACCCGGGGACCTGCTGACGCCGGGGACCTGACTGACGCCGGGGACCTGACTGACACCGGGGACCTGACTGACGCCGGGGACCTGACTGACACCGGGGACCTGACTGACACCGGGGACCTGACTGACACCGGGGACCTGACTGACGCCGGGGACCTGACTGACCTGACTGACGCCGGGGACCCTGGCTGACGCCGGGGACCTGACTGACCTGGCTGACGCCGGGGACCTGGCTGACACCGGGGACCTGACTGACGCCGGGGACCTGGCTGACACCGGGGACCTGACTGACGCCGGGGACCTGACTGACACCTGGGACCTGACTGACGCCGGGGACCTGACTGACCTGGACTGACGACGCCGGGGACCTGGCTGACACCGGGGACCTGACTGACGCCGGGGACCTGGCTGACACCGGGGACCTGACTGACGCCGGGGACCTGACTGACACCGGGGACCTGACTGACGCCGGGGACCTGGCTGACGCCGGGGGGACCTGACTGACGCCGGGGACCTGGCTGCTGACGCCGGGGACCTGGGACCTGACCTGACGCCGGGGACCTGGCTGACACCGGGGACCTGACTGACACCGGGGACCTGACTGACGCCGGGGACCTGGCTGACGCCGGGGACCTGGCTGACGCCGGGGACCTGGCTGACGCCGGGGACCTGACTGACCTGGGACCTGACTGACGCCGGGGACCTGGCTGACGCCGGGACCTGGCTGACGCCGGGGACCTGACTGACCCGGGACCTGACTGACGGGGACCTGGCTGACGCCGGGGACCTGACTGACGCCGGGGACCTGGCTGACGCCGGGATACAATCATGAAATGAAGCTTATAATACAACCTGGTGATGTCATCTCAGAGCACGCTGGAAAGTCAGTGGCATAATCTTCAGTACCTTCACACTCTTTCATCATCATGAAATATCTCGTTGTCTATGTCCCATGGAACACAGAAACGAACACAACCCTGCACACAAATGAAAGAGAATTATACAACAAAAATCTAAACCATTGTCTTAGAAATTATCATTTATTGTTTTGTGTTGTTGTTGTTGTTGTTGTTGTTGTTTTTGGGGGTTGTTTGGGGGTGTTTTTTTTATGCGTGTGTGTTTTTTTTGTTTTGTTTTTGTGTTTTGTTTGTTTTTGGGGGGGGTCTTTTTAGTAACTATGAACACCATCAGTAACTGATTTAGACAAATTTCCTGGACTCTTTCACAGAAGCAAAGGTTGAAAAGGAAGCTATTCTGTCATCTTTTTCGCACTGCTATCAATACACAGATTTAATCCGAATAAAATAAATTCTGTTGGAGCCAAGATTTTGTTTCTCAAAGCCAGTCCCATATCATTGTCAGCATTAGCCAGTGAGCTGATCGGACACGCGGCTGCCCAGGGCCCTAATTCTTCTCTTGCCTACGCCAAAACATAGGTCGTAATTGATTGGTTAGTGAGGCATCTCTGTTGTAAAATCTCCGCTATCAACAAACACAGAGACACAGAGAGAGGGGAGAGGTACCACAAGATACATGCGACACACACACACACACACACACACACACACACACACACACACGTGCGTCCACACACTGGATGCTCACCCAGTATGGGCACACTGCCTCATAACACAGCTACACACACATGTACCGACATACATACAGAGACGGACATACAGACAGACACATATACACATACACATACACTCGCGCGAGCCTGCGCCCCACATACAATTACAAACAGAATTCAGGTACGCACGCGAGTCTGTGCACAAACATACACACACGCATAGACACATACCCAAGCACTCGTATATGCAGGTAAGCATGTACGCTTAAACGCGCCGACTGACTGATACCAATTTATTATCAGAGCGATTGATTGCACATAATTATACTCAACAGGCACATGTCCACGAGCACACACACACACACACACACACACACACACACACACACACACACACACACACGCAAGTGAGTGAGTGAGTGAATGAGTGAGTGTGTGCGTGTGTTTGTGTGTGTGTGTGTGTGTGTGTGTGTGTGTGTGTGTGTGTGTGTGTGTGTGTGTGTGTGTGTGTGTGTGCGAGCGCGCGCGCGCTATATGTTAGTGAGCTCTCTCCCCATTGGAGATGGTCTCCTTCTTTGGAGACTATAAGCATACTGAAGGTTCATTTGAGGAGCATTTTTTTTTATTCCCCATTGGCAGAATCATCTACCACTGCAGATATGAAGGCTTACCACCCCCCTATTTCTACAATCTGAGACATAAGAGCAAGCTTTGTTTATAATTCAATATTTCTGCAGTCATTGCAACACCTAGCTGCTCTGTAAGTTGCTGGAACGGTGCTCGGTACTTATCCTTGAATTTATTGTTTCATTGTAATTTAGTCCCTTGCGGATTCATTCCAAGAACTGGCCCTCAGCACTTGTGTCTTAAGAGGTTATCTTTTTTATATTTTCTACTTTTCACAAGAAAATGTAGCTTGTTTTGCTCTTTCATGATTTTCTTTTGCTTCTTAGGTGGCACCTTTAGTTAGTTTTTTGAAAACTCAACAAACATACTATGGTATTGCACACCAGCCTTTTTCTGGTATAGCATTCTTCTTAAAACCGAAAAGGCAGAGGAGTCAAATTACCACTTTCCGCGGTAACTAGGAGAAACAGTCAGGTTTCGAAATACCGGTATCTGACCAGGAGTTATATGTTAGTGAGCTCTCTCCCAATTGGAGATGGTCTCCCTCTTTGGAGACTATAAGCTTGCTGAAGGTTCATTTTGAGAAACATTTTTTTATTTCCCATTCACCCACTCAAGCACATACTGTCAGTTAGGCAGAATCATCTACCACTGCAGATATGAAGGCTTACCACCCCCCTATTTTTACAATCTGAGACATAAGAACAAGCTTTGTTTATAATTCAATATTTCTTGCAGTCATTGCAATACCTAGCTGCTCTGTAAGTTGCTGGAACGGTGCTCGGTACTTGTCCTTGGAATTTATTGTTTTATTGTGTATATATATATATATATATATATATATTACTGAACAATTAAGTAGAAGGGGGGAAACAACTGCAGGATATATATATATAGGTGTGTGTGTGTGTGTATATCTGTTTGCGTGAGTTCGAGTGTGTCTGTGCACGCGCGTGTGTGTGTGTGTGTGAGAGAGAGAGAGTTTTGTGTGTGTGTAGTAAGTGTGTGTGTGTGTGTCAGTACAACTTTGAGTTAATCTAACAATAAATTGGTTTCAGTCAGTCAGTGTGTGTGTGACACATATCGTAGTACGTCTCTCTCTCTCACACAAGCGGTCATATATACACACACAAATATATGATACCTCATGAACAAATACACACACACACACACACAGAGGCAAAGCATACACAGCCTCATTTCCTTCGATTGTCTTGAAGCTGAAGGAAGGAAACAGAAAAGAAAATGCCTGGCCGTGTAAGTCGTCACGGTGATTACACTGTCTACCTGCGCACACACCTTCCGCCCATCCCGCCGTTTTGCCTCTTGGCCCCACTGCCAGTGAGCGCCAGTCAAGCAGATGATGCTAATTCACAAAACTGCCATCCTGCCTCTTCCCTTGCCTTCACCACCCAAGAATGAGAGAAAATAGGAGCTCAGAAAAAAAAAGAAAATATTTGTGCCAGAAAACGGGTTACCCTCGCCAATTCCCTGAAGATCAAGAGCATTCAGCTGGCCTTCTTTTCTCTACACAGGTAGAGTGTTTCAGGTAAAGTGTTGCAGGTAAAATGTTTCAGCTACAGAATCTAGGATACAGTCAACATGTAAAGGCCCTGTCACACCGGCCAACTCGGCCAGAAGGCTGAAGATGACGTTTGAACTTCGTGTACTAAGACACGCCCAAGAGAGATGTACTGGTAGTGAAAAACGTCAAAAGATAGAAAAAAAGAATGTGTGATTTCATCACTACCATACACTAGCGTGGCAAAGTTAACATTATTAGAACGTGCTCAGAATTGGTTTGAAAAATTTGAACATTTTTGCAACAAATGTAAAGCTTCAGTGTGTTGACCCCTTTTTTTCTGAAGAATTCTAGCAGCAGTGTAACCTTGTCTTCATTTCAAGAAGAAAAAAAAAAAAAAAAGGGGGGGGGGGGGGGGGGGGGGGGGGGGGGGGGGGGGGGCATTTGAATATGTGACGAAATACATCTCCTAATTCATGTTATGAATATTTGGTGCAAACTCTTTTGCTGTGTGGTATATTTGTTGTTTGTCCTCCTGTATATGCAGCCTACGATACAGTGTACTGAAAATTTCTAAAACAAAACACAGTACTGAATTTTCTTTTATTATGTAATCGTTTTAAGAGGAAGGAATTAGAATGAATGTCTGAAAACCATTTTTGAATGAACTGATCCATCAGACTCTGTGTAATTTTACTTAGAATATGCATTGGAGAAATGGAGCTCGTATTGATTGATCTGCATGCCACTCTGTCCGAGTTCATTTAAAGTATTATGTATGTACGACAAGAAAAAGGCTGTTTATTATGGTCTTTGATATACATTTAATAAAGAAACCTGCATACTGTACTGGACTATTATGAAATATATAATTTAGTCACTTCAGTCAAAAGCACAACATTTTACATTGTGCCTGCATTGGAGAGGAAAATGTCCAGTTTTATCTTAAAACCATATGGCTTAGTATACTTTTACCTAAGTTTAACGTAATTTCATGATAATCTAGTTGAAGTCTAGATTCCAAAATTGTGTGTGTGTGTGTGTGTGTGTGTATGTGTGTGTGTGTGTGTGTGTGTGTGTGTGTGTGTGTGTGTGTGTGTGTGTGTGTGTGTGTGTTAATTAACAAAATCAAAGTGAAAATCTTTTTAAAAAAAAAACAAACAAAAAAAATTAAAAACAAACAGAAAAACGAGCGCACCGATACATTTTTTAAACCAAAATGAAAGAAATAGAATTCGGAGAGAGGGATCTTTCCATGTGGTGTGCAGTTTGGTTTACATATGGTATGCAGTTCAGTTTATATGTGGTGTGCAGTTCAGTTTATATGTGGTATGCAGTTCAGTTTCTATGTGGTGTGCAGTTCAGTTTCTATGTGGTGTACAACTCAAGTTTTATGTGGTGTGCAGTTCAGTTTATATGTGGTGTGCAGTTCAGTTTATATGTGGTGTGCAGTTCAGTTTATATGCGGTGTGTAAGTTCTGTTTATATGTGGTGTGCAGTTCTGTTTATATGTGTGTGCAGTTCTGTTTCTATGTGGTGTGCAGTTCAGGTTATATGTGGTGTGCAGTTCAGTTTCTATGTGGTTTGCAGTTCAGTTTCTACGTGGTGTGCAGTTCTGTTTATATGTGGTGTGCAGTTCTGTTTATATGTGGTGTGCAGTTCTGTTTATATGTGTGGTGTGCAGTTCAGTTTATATGCGGTGTTAAGTTCTGTTTATATGTGGTGTGCAGTTCTGTTTATATGTGTGTGCAGTTCTGTTTCTATGTGGTGTGCAGTTCAGGTTACAGGTGGTGTGCAGTTCAGTTTCTATGTGGTGTTGCAGTTCAGTTTCTACGTGGTGTGCAGTTCTGTTTATATGTGGTGTGCAGTTCTTTTATGTGGTGTGCAGTTCTGTTTCTATGTGGTGTGCAGTTCAGTTTCTATGTGGTGCGCAGTTCGGTTTCTATGTGGTGCGCAGTTCAGTTTCTATGTGGTGTGCAGTTCAGTTTCTATGTGGTGCGTAGTTCAGTTTATATGTGGTGTGTGCAGTTCAGTTTCTATGTGGTGCGCAGTTCAGATTATATGTGGTGTGCAGTTCAGTTTCTATGTGGTGCGCAGTTCAGTTTATATGTGGTGTGCAGTTCAGTTTAGATGTGGTGTGCAGTTCAGTTCTTTTGTGGCTTCTGGCCTTCTGACAGGGATGATGAATGCACTTGCACTGAAGGCAGTATCAGTGACAGAGATTGTACGTGTTGGGCTGTGATTGGTGTGTGTGTGTGTGGGGGGGGGGGGGGGGGGGTAGGATTGCTGTATCAATGACTAGGATTATGCGTATTGGGCAGGGATAGGGGGGTAGCATTGCTGTAACTCGAGGTTTCCCTGCACAGATAGGATCAGAACCATGTGTCGGGTAGTGACAGTCTGACGATATCTGATCGATCTATCTTTATTTTATTCAATTATCTGCCACTCTCGACAAAAGTGGTGTGTGTGTGTGTGTGTGTGTGTGTGTGTGTGTGTGTGTGTGTGTGTGTGTGTCTATGTGTCTGTGTGTCTGTGTGTCTGTGTGTGTGATGTGAGCGTGCTTACGTGCGTGCGTGCGTGCGTGCGTGCATGTATTTGTGTGTGTGTGTGTGTGTGTGTGTGTGTGTGTGTGTGTGTGTGTGTGTGTGTGTGTGTGTGAGAGAGAGAGAGAGAGAGAGAGAGTCGGAGTCTTAAAAAATTATTTATAATAGGCCGTGAGCCCTTATGAAAGGGTGTGTGAACATCATATACGTAGCCACAATCAGACAAAAAGCAAGAATGCATACAGCGAAATTCATAAACAAATGCCAATTATTACATGCAGAAGGAAATAAAAAAATAAATGAACTAAATATCTGTATGATGTTGCTATATAGCTTTCTTGACTTTAATGCTTTGTACAGATACAGAGAGAAATTTCGTACATCGTGAGAAATACGTGAAGACATCAGTAGATTGAGCTTGAGTGATGAAGGTTGTCGATAATATATAGTTTTTTTATCGCACTTTCACGAATACCTCTGAACGTTTTACAACATAAAATAAAATGTACTTCCTTTTTTCTGCTTCTTTACTCAATGGACAAATCAAGATACTTCTGTCAACAGTTCTCTATCTAAAGCTATGTACTGTTAAATTTCAAATTCCGAGTCTGAATCTTGTTGTGGCATATTTCAGATGTGGATTCAAATCCAGTAAAAAATAAGGCTTCAAAAAAGTGCATCACAAAAGATTTTAGACGTGTCTAATCTGCTTCTGGTTTGAATATGTTCTGTCCAGTTTACCATTTTCAGTCTATTATCTTTGACGAAATGTACGAACAAAACTGTTAATGCTTCGAACCCCCTGATATACCACACACACAAACCCAAAACATATTCGAGCAAACAGCTACGCACTTGTGACACACAGTATACTTTACCTTTAACATCTAAGTCATATAACATTCTTTTTTCTGAGACACGTGGATATCCACATACCATTGTTCAAGAGGCTCTTTTTCGAGCAAACTCCGTCTCCCGGTCAGAAGCCTTGATGTCCAAACCTGATGCAGACAGCACAGACCGTATTCTATTGACACTTATCTACCATCCCATAATATTCCTGTCAAAAACATCCTCTTACGCCATTTCAGAATCTTACAATCTGATCAAAGCTGAAATCGATCTCCCCAAAGCGTCCCCTCATCGTCTACAGAGAGAAAAAAAACCTTTGCGACTACCTGGTACGAACCAAGTTCAATAAAAACACAAAACTCTTCAGCCGGAAATTACGCGTGCAATCAACCTGGATGTAAAACCTGCACTTTCATTGCCAACATCAACTGCATCACTGGTCCAAAAAGAACATTCAGTGTCCAATCCCATTTCACCTGCCAGTCCACCACCTGGTGTACGTACTGAGATGCAGCCTCCTCTGCTCAAAGTTGTACGTTGGGGAAACATATCGCACCCTCAACGAACGCTTTGTGGAACACCTCAGAGCCATCCACTCGTCTCATCCAACACCAGTGGGGATTCATTTCAACGCTGATTGCCACAGCCGAACCCATTTTTCCGTCACTGCTGTTTGGCAAAACCACTCCTCAACTCAGAAAGAAAATTCATGGAGTCCAGGATCATCTCTCGCCTTGGCACCACAATCCCTGATGAACTCAATTCCCACCTCTGACTTTTTTAGTTTGAATCATTCCAGCTCTTTGCCCTTGTTTTATTTCCCCCCGACCTATCCTCCATCCCTTTCTCTCTACCCCCCCCCCCCCCCCCCCCCCCCACCCCCCCATTTCCCCATCCCACTATATTACATTCACACCCCATGTACACATATAACATATTTATTACATCACATGTAGAGCATAACATATATCCCAAACGCCATCTCCACCATCTAGGTATGCATACTCATAGACATCTACACATGTGAACAATCCATATGCATATATAGATAGATAGATAGATAGATAGATAGATAGATAGATAGATAGATAGATAGATAGAGAGAGAGAGAGAGAGAGAGAGAGAGAGAGAGAGAGAGAGAGAGATCTTTTTTATCGGAGTTTCCACCCAACCCGCCATACCGCACCCCACCCCCCCACTCCCTTTTTTTCCCCCCCCTCATACACACCCTCAAATGCCCCTTCCAAGAATAACACTCCTCTACCACTCTCTTAGTTTCTTTTACACACTCTCAAGCGCCCCGTTCCAAACATTAGACTCCTCTACCACTCTCTCTTTTTTTGTCTCTGGTTGTGTTTGCCTTTTCCCTCTATCTGCCTCTCTTTTTCCTCTAGTTGAAATGGGATTGGACACTGAATTTTCCTTCTTCCCATTACACACGCGCGCGCGCGCGCGCGCAGACACGCACGCAATCACACAGGCGCGCGCGCACACACTCACACACACACACACATACATACACACACACGCGCGCGCGCACACACACACACACACACGCACCCACACACACACACACACTCATTGACTCACTCACACACACCTTTAAGGACGTCATCGTCCGTGTACGTATATGTTTTTATACGTCATTTCCTATACGTATTATTGTTTTTCTTTTTATGTTACAAGTCCTGAAGACGGTCTATGACCGAAACGTTGATATTTGTTCTGTTTTTCTTTTTTTTTTTTTTTTTCAATCTTCCGTGAATCCTCAAAGACATTTATTATTCATTTTTTTTACAGAAGATCTGCGGTCAAAAATCTGTTTTATTAACATATCATACGTTTTGCAGGGTATTCTTTGTGTTCCGTCTGTAAACCTTTTTACCAGTAGCGAATGCATTTTACAGCAGAGTTTACTTATAAGGGATATCTGTTAGTTTATAAAGTCATTTTGATGTCCTGTTATCTACCAATAGTAATTTCTTTAAAGTGTAAAAGTGAACTGTTTCACACTGAATAGCTGCCTTATCTAATCCCCATAACTCTGCCCCCATTGGACCTCATACCGACGAAGCGTTACTGAGAACACACTTTTTTTTCATGATGCAGACCAACTCATTTTTAGTTCGACATGCAACATCTTTACATGTAACAATAAAAGTTAGCCGGGTGGAGAATAGTATTCCCAAATGTGTGTAAACGTTGGCTACAGGCAGTCTGTAGCTCTTTTACTTGATATGTTTGAAAATGTTTAGTCAAATTTGACTTTCCAAACCGTTTTAATTCAGAACAGCATGTTAAACAGACTCTGCAAACCAGTTCAACCCTAGAGCTATTTTGCTCCTTTAAGATCAGGACGCGTCATACCAGCCGCTTCATTTTTTTTTTTTTTTTTTTTTTCTGAAATCAGAGGCGTGTAGCTCCAGCCATTTCGTCTTTGAGACCGGCAGAAGCGTGTCCCATCAGCCACAGTGCGGACCAGCCCTGATCCTAAGTGGATCACATGTCATAAAGAGTGTATGTTTGTAATGCCCAGAAGCATTCCAAATGCATGGTTATGACACAATGAATGGACGAGCCATCATCCTGCCCTTATGCTTCAACGTGAGCGCTGATCGTTACTTTGCAAATGAATATAAAATGTCTGGCTATCAAAAATTTAAAGAACTTTACCATGATAACAGTGCTTCCCGTGTGCTATGATGCTGCCCCCCCCCCCCCCCCCCCCCCCCCCCCCCCCCCCCCCCCCCCCCCCCCCCCCCCCCCCCCCCCCCCCCCCCCAAAAAAAAAAAAAAAGAAAAAAAAGAAAAAAAAAGGAAAGAACTAGACTATGGTTGATCATTAATACTAACGTGAAATAAAGAAAGAAACAAAACTCTTGTGAAGTATCTGCATTTGAAGGAAGTGAGTACCAACATTCAGTTAGACCATGGATCAAAAAAACTATCGACAACGTAGTAGGCAGAACCCCGTCATCAGTTCCGACATCAAAGCGGATCCTCATTAAGTAAAATGACATGTCGTTGATGGTGAAGTTCTTAGCGATATTCTGAAAAGAATGGGACTGAGAAGTTGTACATGAATGAGAAGTCAGGAAGAACAATTTGCTTTGCAGTTGTAATGTGCGTCTTCCCCACGTTGATCCTTT
The DNA here is from genome assembly GCA_016801955.1 of Conus betulinus. Classification (NCBI taxonomy): domain Eukaryota; kingdom Metazoa; phylum Mollusca; class Gastropoda; order Neogastropoda; family Conidae; genus Conus; species Conus betulinus. The sequence goes on along the minus strand of JADBJO010004803.1, from coordinate 68,682 downwards.
CTCTCCAGCTAGTACCATTCATGTTCTCATCTACAGCATCTCTTAATTTTGCATTAGGTAAATGAAGATTACATCGCATAGAATATGAATGTCACGTGACGTGCCATTTGTACACTTAACGTCGTGAATGGAATGTGTGCCGTCACCTCACAGTTAGCGCGTTCGACATTATGCCGAGCATGAACAGTGAGGCAAGACAAGGTAACAGACAACGTTTGGGAATCTGCAAGGGGGGTAATCTGTGTCGGAGCTCGCGTCCAGCGAGAGTGACCCAGCCGTTTTCATCAGACAGATGATGGGCATGCCCAAAAGCACAAGAAAAAAATGTTTTATTTGTTACGACAATGTTAGATCGGAAATCCTGTATTGTTTCTTAACTGATGTGTTGCACAGTTAGATTTTGGTGCTATTTCGAATCTTCGCTGGTCAAACCTGAAATATTTCTTGAGTCCGATAAAATATGAGAAAAACAGTAAAAGTTAAAAAAAAAAAAAAAACTTACATGGTAGGTACAGTTTGTAAGCTATCATTCGTTTATCGCATGTTTAGGGTATTTCATGTCCAAGCCTTAGACAATTCGAAATGACTGGCAATACCGAACTCACTTATACAGTTCACCTTTTCGTGTTACTCTTTGTGATTGTCTGAGATTTTGGCAAAATTATCATTCCAAGAAATTCAAACTTTTCGATTTAAATGCTGTCAATATTTCCGTTTCTATGATGAACAAAATTGAAACTGTTAAAAAAATATTATTCATTTGTCCGTTTCTACAGATTCTTTTCTAATCGAAAATTGTAGTAACAACCATGTCGGTAGCCGGTGAAGAGGGAAGCTAGTTGTGTATGTTTTGCTAATTTTCCAAGTTTTCCGCATAGTTTTGGATGATTAGATTTACGTGTATGAAATGTGTAAAATGCTTGCTGTTTATTCGTAATGAAAAGAAAACATGCTGTTTAGTATTCATTATGGCAATGAGGGAAAATACAGTAGAAAATCTTTAAAAGCGAGTTCATTTTCTGACTTTTGCATTGCAAATGAATGATCTAACGCATGAACAAAATTATCGAAAGTGGCATACATCATTTCATTCCTTGGGTTCTGAGGTTTTCGTCAATGGTTAAAGTGTGTGGATACTTTGAACGGACGGCGAGGTAGCCAACACGGAAGCTGCGACAGAACACACAGATGTTGTCAGTGCCAGCCTCGCGACGCCCGTGTTGTCTTTGCGGTCCGTTTTATTGTACGGAAATCACGGATCATTCAGACAGGTGACCCGCTACATTTTTGACAGTAGTCTAATCCATCATGTTCCTGTTACTACTTCAATCCACCATAACAACAAGTATTCTACCATACTATAGATGACCGTATTGTTTAGTGGAGCTGACTTTCATCACACCACATGTCAAACACGAGGTTTGACTGTAATTCATAACAGGAACCGATATGGTCACACGTCATAAGTTGAACGGTCACAAACAATCCACACCCAAAAACGCTACAGCAAAAACTCATCTTCGCGATATCATCTCTACCCCCATCCTCTTCAACTCACCCGCACTTCCGTCCCCTTTTCTCTTCTCTCTGTCTCTGTCTTTTATATTGGTCAGCTAGTTAGTCCGGCGCCGCTATCTTTGACAAGACAACAAAGATGTTTCTAAATCGAGCCGTGGGAAGCGATTCAGTTGTCAGCCAGCAGGCGCCTTGCATTAAGTACGGCAGATTTGCCTGCCCCTGGCCGGAATTGGCGTCTCGCTTATCTTCTCGCTGCACAAAGTCGGGCTGGCCAGACATCCTGATCGGGTCTGGAGTGGATCTGTCTGTCTGAAGGCCTCTCTGTTCGTCTGTTTGATCGTATGTCTGTCTGTCTGGTTCTCTTGTAGTCGTCTTCATTGTCTGTTAAGATTGTACTTCACTGGACGAAATATTAGTTCTTTAAGTAGATAATAGACTTAGACAAACATTACTTTTGTTTCTGAATTGAACTCGGACTATTTATGATCCATTTCACGCTTTTTGTTTCGGTTTGTTCATATCCCAACGAACACAAGCAACAATTTGAGTCAACCCAGAAGGTATAACAGATTTCTATCAACAAAACAAAAATCTGTTTGCTGAACACACTGAACATAAACACTTTGTGTCCTGGGACGCAAAGAAAGCATTTCAGAACTGTTTCCACTTAGTGGATGTGAACCACCCGAGGGTGCTGGGTAAGTCATTGTTACATGGACTGGAGTCTCATATGTTTAGACATACTCATACTGACTGCTTAAACGGACGACTGAAGAGTCAAGTCACACATTAGGACACCCCCGTGACAGCTCGACCTACATTATTACAGACTTAACCATAGCGTTGTAGAAGATTGGAGTTATGGAATCGATTTCGTTTATCTCAGTGTTTTTTTTTTTTCCTTTGATTATTTCCAAGATAACTTGAAAGTTACCGTAGGAAAGATAATGGGAAACTGTAAATTCAGATCACAGCTGATTTAGAGATGATGAAATAATGAGAATAAGCACAATTTTTTCTTCGCACTAGAGACCCTTTTTGTGCACATCTTCCCTGACTACGAAACGTGAATTATGTCCAGTTTAGTCTCTTATTCAGCTGCTCTCAGTTTGAAATTCACGTCATCTCCGATATACACAAGAGAAATGTCCTTCCTAAGAGCTAGAAGTCATAAGGGTCATCATTTCATATAATGTTCATTCCCAGGAGTTAGTTCCTATCTGTCTATCTATCTGTCTATCTGTCTGTCTGTCAATCCTATCTACCTATCATCTATCTATCCTATCTATCTATCATATCTATCTATCTAATTCTCTCTCTCTCTCTCTCTCTCTCTCTCTCTCTCTCTCTCTCTCTCTCTCTCTCTCTCTCTCTCTCTGCATGATTTGAATTCAGGATTTGCGTATGAACTGAAAGTAAAATCTGATAACTAGGGATATGCAGTATAACATAAAGAACAAGGATGAAAGCTGAGGACAGTACAAGCATGGTTGAGATATAAACTAAGACTATTTCGATGGAAATGTTTTAATGACAATAAGACATCCAAGCACATGTTTGAATATGTATGAATAATAGTTATGTTTAACGCTAGGGGTAATAAAGGGTAAGGTAGATTAAAAGGAACAGGATATAAGTTGAAAAGGACACAATGCGCATATGTGTGTGTATATAAATGTTATATGTGTGTATGTCTATGTATATGTGTATATATGTGTATATGCATATGTATATGTATGTATGTGTGTATATATTGAATTATATGTTGACATATTAGTTTGGTCGTAATGAACAGATACCTTGATTAAACTGATATATGGTTGACACTGAAGTTAGAATATTATTGTTATATTTTGTCTTGCGTTTGTAGAGTGGTTTATTTTTGTTTCTATAAATTGAAACTGACGCTTGCGAACTTTTTGTGAATGGACCTTTGGCCCCACAATAAATGGCACGGCGTTAACGTGCGTCAAGTGTCAAGTGTCAAGTGTAAAGGGGTCTCTCTCTCTCTCTCTCTCTCTCTCTCTCTCTCTCTCCTCTCTCTCTCTCTCTCTCTCTCTCTCTCTCTCTCTCTCTGTCTCTCTCTCTCTCTCTGTCTCTCTCATTGTCTCTGTATGTATGTATGTACGTATATATGTATGTATGTATCTACCTATCTATATATGTACCTACTTATCTATATATCTACCTAACTATCTGTTAGGGTATTGATGTAATTATCTATCTGTCTGTCTATCTATCTATATATCTACCTACCTACCTATTTGGGTATCTGTGTAATTATGTATCTGTCTCTCTATCTATCTGTCTATCTGTCTGACTGTCTATCTATTTACACGACTTTTGAATTACCCTTCTAAAGAAATACAAACACATCACTCTCGACTTTTCATCCGGAGTTCCCCAAATCGCACCCCCCCCCCCCCCCCCCCTTCCCCCTCCTTCCTCCCCCCACCGTCAGTTCCCCTGGTATGCAGTGGGGTGGCGGAAGTCGTGCACATGTCATAAATTGTGGACAACCGAATCAGATAGCAGGCATTGTCCGCCCAGTTGCTTGGTAACCATATTTTTAGAGATGGCTGGAGACGTCCACCCCCTCCCCCCCCGCTGCGCATACCCTTCCCGGCCCCTTCCACCCTTCCCTTTCCTCCCTTTCCATCATCCTACTGGCGGTGAATGTGTGTGTGTGTGTGTGTGTGTGTGTGTGTGTGTGTGTGTGTGTGTGTGTGTGTGTGTGTGTGTGTGTGTGTGTGTGTGTGTGTGTTACAACGCTAAAGCAATTACTTACTTCCTCTGTACAAGGTAAGCGCAGCACTCTAGGTTGTAAGAGTTCGTTATAGATCCTGTGGTAGGTGTTCGGCTTGCAGACGACAAAATACACCAGGGGGTATTGAAACGAAGAGGATCCTTTTATTTACAAACGCTGAAGAATATAGGAACAAAAACAATCCCCTGACCTTCAGGTACAGTAAGTCGTACAGGAACTCAATCGTACATGCAGAAGGCAATCTTCTACTAATGGCAGCTTTCCATCGACTAGACTCAAACTCAGTGAAGACTCGAACACTTTTATGCTCGACGATGACAAGAGCTTCAAAAATACTCTCTCTCTCTCCTCTCTCTCTCTCTCTCTCTCTCTCTCTCTCTCTCAGTCGCACAGCTCTCATTCTTTTATATGTTATCTAAAGAACATTCTAGAACATACTCAATTATTCTTTTTCTAGAATATTCTGCATATCAGTAAGCTTAACCAATGAAATTGCGACGACCGTATGCGAATGTAATTCAGTCAGCTTCTACAACATCCTCGAACCTTCGGCAATGCACTAGCAACTTACGGAAACCTGGAGAACATTCTAACATAATCTTGAATATTCCACTCGCATCATCAATCGATCCAAAAGCAATACTGAACAATCAGGCATACGTTCACTTTCCAAATGTTTTGAATAAATCAACAATAGCACTACACTGACCGAAAATACAAAGATCTAAATGAGATAAATAAAAGGAGCTAAATAAAAGGAGCTAGCAGCTCGTCATTATTGCTATAACGTCTTTCGCAAAAGTTTCTCCTCTCTCGTCACCTTTTTAAATTGTAACAGTGTGTGTGTGTGTGTGTGTGTGTGTGTGTGTGTGTGTGTGTGTGTGTGTGTTTGCACAATTTTGTTTTGCAATTTCTTTTCTCCCCGAACAAATGCATGGCCTCCAAAATTTCTATGGTACCATCATCACCACCACTACCACTACTGACGTCGTTCTCCTCCTCCTCCTCCTCCTCCTTGTCACCGGTGACACCTGCACAGCCGCATGCTTGATACCTTTTAATTTTTCAAAATTAATGTGCTTAATCATTTTTTAAAACTTTTTTTTATTTCATTTCAACATTTACATGACCATAGAACATACAGAAGCAATAAGAATTTTTGGGGGGGAAAAGAGAGAGAGAGAGAGAGAGAGAGAGAGAGAGAGAGAGAGAGAATCAGCAGTCAAACAAGCAAGAAAAATTCCACATTTCTCATTTGAAAAAAAAAAAAGAAAGAAAAGAAAAGTAGGTTTTGAAGAAAACGTGGAGAGAGAGAGAGAGAGAGAGAGAGAGAGAGAGACGTTGGATGAATTGCTTAATCATTCTTTGTTCATGTTGTCATTTTCAATACAGGAAAACGCCATTGAAGTATCAGGCCCGACGCACCAGTTGTCCACTGTCCGCTTTTGATGTCTAGAAATATTTCAGCGCTCGTTGTTCCGTTTTTTTTGCGTGAAATGTGGGCCGTATTAGTGGACGTTCAAATATTCTGATGCTCCATATCTCTCTTCCAAGCACTCTTTTTCTGTAGTCGAGTAGCTGATTTGTGCATGATTCAGTTTCTTGCTGGTGCACGCGCGGCTAGGTGCCACAGATCTCTGGGTTTCTGAACAAGAAGTACAGCTTCTAGTAACCCTGTGTAAGAGGCATTTGTTGAAGCAGGTGATTCTTTGTGTGTGTGTTGTGTGTGTGTGTGGCAGGATCACTATAGGCTGGCTGCTAGAGTTGTCTTTAAGGATAGAGAACACTTTTTGACAGTGTTCAGCTTTGTTAGGATTTTTTTTTTTTTTAAACAGTAAACAAGTGGGGTAGTTTTTGCTCCCATAAGGAAACCTAACACAGAGTACCTTTTATTCAAGACTGGCACAGCCTTTAAACTTGAATAAAGTCAGACAAATACAAAGACGAACAATCTGATAGTGGAGGGAAACAATCGCAGGCCAACAACTAAATTGTCTTCATAGTAATGACTTGGCAAAACTTTGGACTTAAGGAAGGGGGGGGGGGGGGGGGGGGGGGGGGAGGTTGAAGATGTAGAAACTGGGAACATGAAATTAAGAAAATGTATTACAGATATGAAAACTCTTCACTGGCTGCATAAGGGAACATCGCAATCCCTTTTAAAGGCAGATATATTTGTATTGCCTGCTCCGAGGCCTTTCGTCCGCTGGGTCGGAACTCATCAGGGAGACACGCCTGGTTGTATCTGCGCTCCTGGCGTCAAATAGAGACACACCACAGTCCATAATACTGTGGTGTTCTCACCACCAAGGGTGCAAAAAAGAATCCAATAGCACCCCCGAAGCAGCCAGCGAAGGGTAGTAAAGGAAACAAACAAAAGTGTGGGGAGGAAAAAAAGTTGCTGAAAAAAGTTACTCTGTGTTAGGTTTCCTTATGGGAGCAAAAACTACCCCCCACTTGTTTACTGTTTATTGTTTACTGTTCCCTGCCTCATTTCATTTCCAATTTCGTTTTGATTAAATCGAGGTTATTTGTATTTGTTTCTGTCTGTCTTTGTGTTTGTCTTTTGATCTCCCTTGCATCCTTGGGTGGATCCTCAACGTAGGCTCAAAGATTGCCCCCTACATTTATACTATTTGCATATATCTGTAGTTTTTCAGCAACTTTTTTTCCTCCCCACACTTTCGTTTGGTTTCCTTTACTACTCTTCGCTGGCTGCTTCGGGGGTGCTATTGGATTCTTTTTTGCACCCTTGGTGGTGAGAACACCACGGTATTATGGACTGTGGTGTGTCTCTCTATTTGACGCCAGGAGCGCAGATACAACCAGCCGTGTCTCTCCCTGATGAGTTTCCGACCCAGCGGACGAAAGGCCTCGGAGCAGGCAATACAAATATATCTGCCTTTAAAAGGGATTGCGATGGTTCCCTTATGCAGCCAGTGAAGAGTTTTCATATCTGTAATATTTTCTTAATTTCATGTTCCCAGTTTTTACATCTTCAACCTCCTGCCCCCCCCCCCCCCCCCCCCCCCCCCCCCCCCCTCCTTAAGTCCAAAGTTTTGCCAAGTCATTACTATGAAGACAATTTAGTTGTTGGCCTGCGCTTGTTCCCCCCCCACTTCATTTCCAATTTCGTTTTGATTAAATCGAGGTTATTTGTATTTGTTTCTGTCTGTCTTTGTGTTTGTCTTTGATCTCCCTTGCATCCTTGGGTGGATCCTCAAGCGTAGGCTCAAAGATTGCCCCCTACATTTTATACTATTTGCATAATATCTGTAGTTTTTCAGCAACTTTTTTTTTCCCCACACTTTCGTTTGGTTGAGTTTCCGACCCAGCGGACGAAAGGCCTCGGAGCAGGCAGGCAATACAAATATATCTGCCTTTAAAAGGGATTGCGATGGTTCCCTTATGCAGCCAGTGAAGAGTTTTCATATCTGTAATATATTTTCTTAATTTCATGTTCCCAGTTTTTACACATCTTCAACCTCCTGCCCCCCCCCCCCCCCCCCCCCCCCCCCCTCCTTAAGTCCAAAGTTTTGCCAAGTCATTACTATGAAGACAATTTAGTTGTTGGCCTGCCTGCTTGTTTGTTTCCCCCCACTATTAGATTGTTCGTCTTTTTTGTATTTGTCTGACTTTATTCAAGTTTAAAAGGCTGTGCCAGTCTTGAATAAATGTCTTTTGATCTCCCTTGCATCCTTGGGTGGATCCTCAAGCGTAGGCTCAAGATTGCCCCCTACATTTTATACTATTTGCATAATATCTGTAGTTTTTTCAGCAACTTTTTTCCCCCCACACTTTTCGTTTGGTTTCCTTTACTACTCTTCGCTGGCTGCTTCGGGGGTGCTATTGGATTCTTTTTTGCACCCTTGGTGGTGAGAACACCACAGTATTATGGACTGTGGTGTGTCTCTATTTGACGCCAGGAGCGCAGATACAACCAGCCATGTCTCCCTGATGAGTTCCAACCCAGCGGACGAAAGGCCTCGGAGCAGGCAATACAAATATATCTGCCTTTAAAGGGATTGCTATGGTTCCCTTATGCAGCCAGTGAAGAGTTTTCATATCTGTAATATATTTTTCTTAATTCATGTTCCCAGTTTCTACATCTTCAACCTCCTGCCCCCCCCCCCCCCCCCCCCCCCCCCCTCCTTAAGTCCAAAAGTTTTGCCAAGTCATTACTATGAAGACAATTTAGTTGTTGGCTGCGCTTGTTTCCCCCCCACTATTAGATTGTTCGTCTTTGTATTTGTCTGACTTTATTCAAGTTTAAAAGGCTGTGCCAGTCTTGAATAAAAGTTACTCTGTGTTAGGTTTCCTTATGGGAGCAAAAACTACCCCACTTGTTTTACTGTTTATGTGTTTACTGTTCCCTGCCTCATTGTTTCCCACGGCCT